>CAJPEV010001926.1:0-44353 GCA_905338385.1 Darwinula stevensoni
CTGATGTACCCACCATCAGAGAGGGGGGCCAGTCCCTCCATTAGCTCCTAATCTTTAAAAAAAAAACTCAATAGACTCTATCCAAACGGAGTTTTAGTAAAGAGACAACCTCGCAGGTTCTGCCTTCTATTTCCTTAGGTTCGAGAGCAGAATGCTACTTCTCTCTACCGAAGTACGTAGACGTGCAATCCAGCGACATATGTGGGGCGGGGCCATAAATTATGCAGACCCCCACAGTACTGGTACTAATAAAGCATGTGTCCCTACCATGGAAAAACCCCTAATCGGTTTTTGATTTACACCGGAACCTTGCGTCATTATTAACCCTGGTCGCCTTTTCCGTCGTTATGCCTGGGTTTCGAAATCCAAAATATCCTCCCCGAATCCTATAGGTCAGGAGTCCTATACGACCCTATAGGGATCCTATAGGAAATTCTATATGTTTCGTATGTGAAATAGCTTTAGGTTTCCAATAGGACATTTCCGTAAGGGCATGGCCCAGACCAGGATCCCAAGGCGATTTCCACAGTGATTAAATATCACAACTTTCACATGCCTTTCCTTCTGCAATCGGTAACGATTTTGCATCGAGTTAAATGTAGTCATATTCATTTTCGCACAGGATGCGAATCTGACGTGGTACACAGAGTGCCCGGACGTGACGCCGTGCTTCCGGCACACGGCACTGGTGTGGGTCCCATGCGGATGGCTCTGGGTCATGGCAGCCCGAGAAATTCACGACCTCTTCGGAAGCAGGGGGAAATATATTCCTTGGACTCGGTTGAACGTCGCTAGAATGGTATGCCCTGGGCGAATCTAATCGAATTACGCGATTTTCCTTTCAGACTGCCGAGTGGGAGAGCTTCTTTCTCTTCGATAGTGAGTGGTCCATACATTGGAAAAACCTGAACGATGTTGCCGGTTGCGAAGTATGTTCGGGAGAGAGATTAGCTTTCGTTTTTTCCTCACTGGTGATCGCCTGTGAAAAAAAAACGCTTTCTTTCCTCATCTTCCATTTGGTTCTAACAGATCTGAGGAGTAGACACTCTATGGTTTTGTGGAAACCTTGCTCACTGGAGATTTCTGTAAAGTGACTATAGGGCCAGTCCGTGATGATCACGAGAACGTCTGATCTTTGTTTACCAGTTCTTTGGAACGTCGTTGTTGGTGCTGTATTTCGTGGATCTGTTCCGTGCAATCGCCGCACACGAATCCTCACCGGCAAATTACCTCACGCCGGTGCTCCTCGTCCTCACGATGGCGAGTCCGCTTCCCGTGCCGATTATCTGGGGAATTATCTGGGGGATCGAGGAATGATCGCAAGCGGGTGCCGACGATCTCGCTTTTCCAGGTTCTTGCTTGCATCTTCGCGTATGCGGAGAAGGTGAGAGGCATCCCCGCATCGGGCATTTTGTTCGCGTTCTGGGTCCTCTTCTTCATCAGGGGTTCCATCTCTCTCTGGAGCGAGACGCTTCGCCTGTACCATCAGGTTAATCCGTTTCATCCCTTACGAAAATGCCTCATAAGATTCCTATACATTCCTTTAAGAATATATAGGATTCCTATAGGAACAAATAGGAATCCTTTAGGTTCCTATAGTGCCTATAGGGAACCCTTTAGGCCCCATAGGGTTCTGTTTGGGACTTATATGGTTTCCTTTAGAAACAATAGAGTTCTGTATAGAACCTATAGGTCTCCCTTTAGAACCTATAGGACCTATAGCAGTAGTGTCAAACTCAACTCGGTCGGCGGGCCGCATTCCTTATCCTGCAGATGCCTGCGGGCCACACTCATACTTTTTCACTAAAATTTGTGCTGACTGTCGAACCAAGCGGAAATTTCAAGAACAGAAGGCGGGCTGGATGAACCACCTCCTCGGGCCGTATGTTTCACACCCCTGACCTATAGGGTACTCTTTGAAGTTCTGCTAGATGGAGGAACTGGGTTCTCGCATTCTCAAAGTACACCAAAGTGCCCTCCCCTTACCCATGGAAACACAAGAGAGTTTTGTACGTCCCCAAATGTCTAGCTTTGCCTCATTGTAGCAATCAATAAATTTGGACAGTTCCTTATTTGTCATCCGCATCTTCCAGATAGAATCATGGAGTCCGGGAAAGAAATATGCCCTTATTCCTTTTGAAAACCACGTACGAGAATGATTTCATTCTATCCAAATGGGGTTTCAGTGAAGAGACGTGCTCGCAGGTTCTGTCTTCTATTTCCTTAGGGGGACAGAAGAATATTACATCTCTCTACCGAAGTAAGTAGCCGTGCAATCCAATGATATATGTATGGCGCGGCCATAAGTTATCCAAACTCTCGAAGTACTGGAGTTAATAATGCAAGTGTCCCTACCATGGAAAAACCCATAATTGGTATTTGATTAACACCAATATGCTGCGCCAATGTTAACCCCGGTCGCTTTTTCCGTCGTAATGCCTGTGTTTTGAAACCCAAAAAATTCTCCCTGAATCCTATAGGTCAGGAGACCTATAAGACCCTATAGGGATCCTATAGGATCCTATAGGTTTTTCGTGTTTCAAAATCCTATAGGAGAATCAATAGGTTTCCTATAAGAAATAACTATATGTTTCCTATAGAACATTTCCGTAAGGGTTATTATGGAATTTTGAAATAAAATATCGCCTCGAAACGGAATCCCTTACGGAAATGTCCTATAGGAAACCAATAGTTATTTCTTACAGGAAACAAAAACCTATAGACTTTCCTATAGGTTTTTGAAACTCGAAAAACCTATAGGATCCCTATAGAGTCGTATAGGACTCCTGACCTATAGGATTGGGGGAGGATTTTTTGGGTTTCGAAACCCAGGCATTACAACGCGAATGGCCACCGGGTCAATATTGGCGCAGCATTTTGGTGTAAATCAATAACCGTTTAGGGGTATTCCCATGGTAGGGGCACTTGCATTACGAATAACAGTACTGCTTAGGTCTGCAAAATTTATTTCCCAGGCCCACATATGTCGCTGGATTGCGCAGGATAGCGGAGAGATGTATCATTCTTCCCTCGACGGAAGGAAACGGCAGACAGAATCGGATTCCATGGGTAAGGGGAGGGCACTTTGGTGTACTTTGAGAATGCGAGAACCCAGTTCCTCCATCTAGCAGAACTTCAAAGAGTACCCTATAGGTCAGGGGTGTGAAACATACGGCCCGAGGAGGTGGAGGGTCATTCGCTTTTGTGAGTGCCATCATCGAGTTTTCCTTAATCGCAGCCCAGCTTTTTCTTCACTTCTTTGCCGATGCTCCACCGATTTATTCCAGGATTTCAGTCGGTTCTGAGGTGAGTCCGATGAAGTCATTACCACTTGAAGTCTTTGAATTTTTTAATTGGGGAACGTCGAATGCAGAATCTGTCTCCCGAGGGGCGCAGCTCTTTCGTGTCCCGGCTCTGGTTTTCCTGGTTCACGGGTCTCGTGTTGCTGGGGTGGAAGCGCCCGCTCGCTTTTCCTCACCTTTGGGACCTCGATGGCGAGGATACGTCGAAGAGTGCTGCTGCAGCTTTCGACAGAAACTTACGGAGGCTGAACGGATCAACGGTCGCACAGAGGTCCCGATGCGTATTATTTTGGGGGAAATTAGTAAAATCGGAGAGCGCGAATGATCATTGTTCTTTTGCCCCAAGGCGAGACGATAGGAGCTCAGCAGATGACGGCGTGAACGATCCAGGAAGGAGAATATCCATCGTGAGTCCTTTATGGAAGGCATACGGAGCCCCATTCCTCTTCAACGGATTCCTCCAGCTGCTCGGTGACTTGATGGGATTCGCAAGTCCGTTGCTGCTCCGGTGAGGCCTCCTTCTCTGCCCTCGGCGCCTGCAGAGTGAGGATGTCCGAACGAAAAAGTCCTATAGGAAGCCTGTAGACTTTTTCTATAGGAAACCTATTTATAGGTTTTTGAAACACGAAAATCATATAGGATCCCTATATGATCCCTATAGGACTCCTGACCTATAGGATTCGGTGAGGACATTTTGGGTTTCGAAACCCTGGCATTACAATCGGGATTACTACTAAAAGGGATAACCAACAGGATCGAAATTGGCGATACTTTTTGCTATAAATTCATTACCGAGTAGAGGTTTTCCCATGATCGGGGCATCTTCAGTACTAGTACTGCCTGGATCATGATTACTCTTTGTCCATACGCGCACATGTCTCAAGGATGGGCTGAATGGCGTATCCGCGAGCTCACTTCTTCCCGTGGAGCGAGAAGGATCTTTCTCCACCAGGGGGCAGGGCATTCCATGCAAAGTACTTTGATATGTGGCCATGGGTTTCATACTTGCCCGCGAAACACGCGGTTTTGTGCTGTGTATGTTGCGTATGCATCAGCAGAGAGGTCTTTTTCGGAATTGGACGCAGACGACGACGACACAACGGCGCCTGACAAATGTCGCATTGATGCATGCACAACAATACATTTTGGACTACTTAGAATTAGATGAATTGATTAAATATTTGGAAAAGAAAACTGAGGAAAGGAGAATATTTGCACTCTCATTTCAGATGAACTTGATATCCTGATCGTGTTCGAATTAAAAATTAATTTTCCGTATTTCGGAACTGACCCGTCCCATTTGCTTTCAAGGACGTACCTACGCCTATGATAGGTCCAAAATGAGAAACTTATAGGATTCCTATACATTCTCATAGAATTCTTATAGGGCATTTTCGTACGGGTGATGCACCGTCTTATTTTGCAGTCAGTTGATCTCGTTCGTAAGCGGAGATGCACCTCTGTGGCAAGGCTGCGTCTACGCGGCCGGGTTGCTCCTCGTCGCCGTCCTGCAGGCTATTCTTTACGGGGCGGCGTTTCAGAGGTCCAAGCTGATCGGGATGCGGATGAGAGCGGCAGTCATTTCCGTCATCTATAGGAAGGTTCGTCGTCGGCACGGCGCTCGAGCTTGGGATGGGGGTCGAGCTTGAGGCGATCGTCTGGATCGTTCCAGTCCTTGCGGTTGTCGCCGGCGGCGCGGAAGGAGCGCACGGTCGGCGAGATGGTCAACTTGATGTCGGTGGATGCGACGCGGTTCCTGGAACTCTCTGGCAACCTGAACATGGTTCTCACTTCGCCCGTTCAGATCGGATTGGCTTTCTATCTCCTCTGGGCTCAGATCGGTACTTTCGGCAGCAAGGACGGGCTAATGTGCTGATTATCGCCGATTTGCCTATAATTGCTAATTTAATCATTCAGACATATTCGTTGACAGGGATTTCCCTGTTGGCCGGGGTGGGGGTCATCATTCTCGTCGTTCCCATCAACAGCCTGATAGCTGCTCGCTTTCAGAAACTCCAAGTGCAGCAAATGGAAGAGAAGGACCGCCGAGTGAAGCTCATGAGTGAAGTTCTCAACGGGATCAAGGTGATGATCATCTCGGGTGTGTTCTTCGCAAATTTCTCCAAAATTATGAAAAGAGTTCTATCGCTCCACAGGTGCTGAAGCTGTACGCATGGGAGCTGGCTTTCCAGCGGCGTGTCTCGAGCATACGAGACAAGGAGCTCCGCCTGCTCCGGGAGCAAGCCTTCCTGGGAGCAATGAACTCGATGGTCTGGACGTGCACTCCGTTCCTGGTAGTCTTTCGTCGAAATGTCGGGTGGGGTGTCGGGGGGGTGTCGGTTTCGTTCACTTTTGGGAGTTTTTCGACAGGTGTGCTTGGCGTCTCTCGCGGCGTTTGTGCTGGTGGACGAGAGCCACGTCTTGGATGCTTCCACGGTCTTCGTGTCCCTGAGTCTTTTCCGGATCATGCGGTCACCCCTCGCATATCTCTCGTATCTGACGACTAGCATCATTCAGGTGAGTGTCGTTTTACTGGGTTGTAGCGATTTCTGGTACCGATTCTTGCTCGAGTGAAGATTCGGTCGAAGGTTCGCTTCTTTTGCAGGCTACGGTGTCTGTGAAAAGGATAAATAAGTTCCTGAATTCTCATGAATTAGATCCAAACAACGTATCGCGCGATCCAACTCTAAGTACTGGTACGTCCCATCCATCGTTCACGATTTGGTGATCACATCAACTAAAGAAGTATTTAAAAGTTTAGTAGAAACAATCCCGTTCGCGTAATAAGGATGCGCCGCCCTGATCTCGAACGGGACATTCGCCTGGGCGCCGAACGAGCCTCCGGTGCTGAGGGACCTCCACCTCGGAATCTCCGCGGGGAAGTTGGTCGCGGTGGTGGGACGTGTGGGCTCCGGGAAATCCTCCCTGCTCTCGGCCTTCCTGGGGGAATTGGAGAAAGTTTCGGGATTCGTCAATATCCAGGCAATATCCGTCGTATTCGTTGGATGTGGCATTTGGCTCGGGATTTCATGTCGAGTTGCCACAAAGTATATGCGATGGGCAGGGTTTAAAATATGCACAATAAGAACTTCGTAAAACTAATGGGAAATCGAGAACATCTAATTAAGTACTCAGAGTTTAGGTTTCGTTTTTCTTCCTTTGCTCCAGCTCATTATTCAGTAGGAATTTTCAGGAATATTTCCTGAAAGGAATACCTGAGGAACAAGAGATGCTGCGGTAGACACAATGTGCTTTTTTTAATTAAAATATACCGACAGGTACCTCTCGATACCCAAGGATGCATTCCAGAACGTAGTGCTTTTAACCGGAGGATGCGGACTTCATAAACGAATCTGAACTCTTTGCTTCAGAGTGGGATCATGAATATTTCGTTCCATCTGACTATGTGGTAATTAATTGGAGATCTTCGAACTGAGCACGAAGGGAGGTGTGAGTGCTTTTTTAAAACTTTATTTGGTCTTTTTTTATTTAATGAGCCATTTGGTATGGAAACCCCATCAGCATCATGATAATAATGGTTGTGGGAGCAGCACGTCATTCTGAGCGATGCATTTCAAACGAAGGAACTATATCGCCTGTTCCAAATGTTCTGACAGGGGGACGTGGCATACGTCCCACAGGAAGCTTGGATTCGAAATGCTTCGATCAAGGATAATGTTCTTTTTGGGAAATCATGGAATGAAACGTTCTACGAGGAGATTGTGGCGGCCTGTGCTCTGGAACAAGACTTGGCTCAGCTCCCGGCTGGGGACCTGACTGAAATTGGGGGAAAGGTCCGGTATTTAAGCGCAAATTTCCATATGCCCAGCACATTATGATAAATATATATATATAAAATACCAAAAAAAATACTCAGGGCATAAACCTGAGCGGAGGACAGAAGCAGAGAGTGAGTCTGGCGAGGGCAGTCTACAGCGATGCGGATGTTTTCTTCATGGACGATCCTCTCAGTGCTGTAGACAGTAACGTGGGAAAGCACGTTTTTGAGCATGTGATTGGACCTAGAGGGATGCTGAGGAACAAGGTGGGCATATCAATACCTTGATTGTTTCAGAAAGGTGTTTGTAGTGCTCTAGCGAAAGCGTTGATGGTCGCAGACTCGGGTGCTCGTGACGCACGGAGTGACCCACTTGCCACAAATGGACCTCATCGTCATGATGCAAGGCGGCGGAATCATGGAGACCGGGACATATCAAGAGTTGCTGGAGAGGAAGGAAGCGTTCTCTCATTTTGTCCTTCAGTTTCTTCGCGAAGAAAAAGAGGACGACTCAGGTGCGTCCTTCATATCTTCAGTATCTCCGTTTACATCACTACAGTGTGCAGAGAGCATTCTATGCTTCTATATCGTGCAGAAGAGGATTTGGAGGAAATGAAGCAGGAAGTGGAGAACGTGATGGGGCTGAAGATTCCGTGCAAGCGAATGTCAAAACAGCAGGCGAGCAGCTTTCAAAGTGGAAGAGTTAAACCGGTTTCTGTCAGGTGTGTCTTTCGCTATTGTATTCCATGTCTTAAGCCGAATGTTGATAATTAATCTTATCTTTTTTCATTTTTTTGCCATTGTAGTGAGGTATTAAATATAGGAAGAGGAAGAAACGCATCTCAAGGTGCGACTGAAGGTCGACTCATTCAGGATGAAACTGCTGAGAAGGGAAGGGTGCGAGAAACGATTTTTCATTTTCAGCACAAACTTACCTCCATTGCCCTATGAGTTGGAACGATTTTTCATGCAGGTGAAGTGGCTCGTGTACGTGTATCTCCTGAAGAGCATGGGCCTGTCCTTGGCATCGGTCATGATCCTCATGCATGGGCTCAGCGAGGGATTTCTCGTCGGCTCGAACATGTGGCTCTCCAGATGGTCCAACGAGGCCTCCTCGAATGGCACCACCGCCACCTCACGAAGGAACGAGTACCTGGGAGTCTACACTGGGCTGGGACTTCTCCACGGTGAGTCTCGCATACGCTGGGAGTTTGTCACAAAATGCAATTGGATCTCCAGATGCATCCCTTTCAGCTGGCGCCTATGCCACTGGCGCCTGGATGCTTTGGGTCTTGATTTGCAAGGCTGGGGGGAAACTTCATGGGAACTGCCTCCGAAACGTCTTGAGAAGCTCGCAGACTTTCTTCGATACGAATCCGGTGGGAAGGATTCTGAACCGATTTTCTCAGGATATTTCAACTGTGGACGAGAGGATCTCCCAATTCTTGATGAATCTCATCATTTGTGGTTTCGAGGTGATGAAATGAGTATTTAATAGGTGATGAACGAAGTTCATATCGAGACTGACTTTTTTGAGCTATTTGCAGGTCTTGGGAACCTTGGTGATCATCATCTACGCTGTTCCATGGTTTCTTGCTGCTGTCATCCCCATCATGACTGCTTATTACTTTGTCCAGGTGAACACGGAATTCCAATCGAATTTAATTGCTATTCCATGATTGCTGCTATTTATTTGTGTATCATACCGTTCTCAGAACATGTACGTCTCAACAGCACGGCAGCTGAAAAGGCTTGAATCTATATGGCGATCCCCAATCTATTCCCATTTTGGAGATACTGTGAATGGAATCTCATCCATCCGAGCATACGGACGAGAGGAACAGTTTATCAAAGAATCAGAGGAAGGTGTCGATAACAATAACAAGTGTCTATGTCCAAGATTCACAGCTGCCAGGTCATATTCTTCATTCCAGCTTCGCTATTATCGATGTCAAGTTGACATTTAACCTTTGTCTATTCTAAATTGGGTTTCGAGTTCTTTCACCTTCTGTGTCCTGCATTGTTAGAATACCATTGATTTCGAAGCCAATATCTGCATTTGATATTATTAAGCTCTAAAAATGTGCATTTCGAATTGATTGGAACAGGAAATATGATGAAGGCTGTTGGATTTCAGGAAGCTCCCATCATCTTGTTCATTGCATACATTAAATAAATATTATTAGCCAGATTTACTACCAGGAATTAGATACATTTGAGGAAACTATCGCTTTGTGAATAAAGGATGATAGAATTTCCTGAATAAGGAACATTATTAGTACGAAATAGTACTTTTTTGATCCCCCACTTTTATTCCGCGGTATAGTTGGTTGAGAGTCCGACTTGAAGCGCTTGGAGGCATCATAGCATTCATTGCTTCCCTTCTTGCCGTGCTTGGGAGGAGTTCCTTGAGTCCTGCTTTGGCTGGTTTGTGCATCACCTATGCCATCTCTGTCAGTTTCTTTTCATCGTCTGACGTGTTTTGTGTTGAGTGTGAACTGTGCACTAAAACGCTGATTTCTAGATTTCGAAAACGTTCAACTGGATGGCGCGGATGGTGAGCGAAGTGGAGACGAACATCGTGTCTGTGGAGAGAATCAAGGAATACTGCGAGACCCCTACGGAGGCTCCATGGGAGATCCCGGAGAAGGAACCAAAGGAGGACTGGCCCCAGGAAGGACGTGTTTCCTTCCGAGAGTATCAGACGAGATACCGAGAAGGCCTAGGGCTTGTTTTGAAAGGTATATCCGTGGACATAAGAGGAGGCGAGAAGGTGAGCCGTCAGAAACTGCGTCAACGGTACGCTGACCAACTCGTAAAAGCTGGTTCATAGGAAAGTCGTGATGAAAAAAATGGGATAACTGCCAAAGGATGCTAACACAAGGGGATGCATTTGAATTCATAGATACGCGAATGTCCATTTTATCGCATGGTTGGGTGCTGTCATTTGCTATCGATATATCCCTGTCCTTTTATCTTTGTGAAAAGTCAAAGCGTCCTGTCAATGTTATGGCTATGCAGTAATATTATCATAGATGTTATCGTAGACATTGTCATGAAAATTTATGTCTAATAGGAAACCAGGCAGGAAGCTGGAAAATGAAATTTGGGATATATAATACTGTAGAACAGTACAGCGCAATAATTTCATTTTGAACGACATCGTTTGAAAATATCTCATTCCGATACGCAAAGATCTGTTGAAACGAGAATAAAAAAGCTGTGTTGCCACAAGAAAGTAGGGCGAGATGCATGCTACTACTCCACCTTGGATTATTCAGGTTACAATTGAATTTCGAGTTGAAATAGAGGCGCATGGGTTTGAAGGTTTGCTGATGTGATTGCCGGTGAGAGAGAGCAGGGACAATTGTAAACGGGAAGGTTTCAGTTGAAGTTGGGGTTGAGAGGAGAGTCATGGTCCCCGAGAGAAGATATATTTGCATGATTCGGTAAGATTAACGACGACATTAGGTAGATTATGGTGATTATGGTGATTATGGGAAACATAGTGGCGTTGTACAGGGTGGACGGGATAGTCCCGTCCTATTTTATGCGATATTTACGCGATGAGAACACTTCTTTTATGTAAAAAAAAACGTTTATTTCAACAGTTTACAGGTTGTATATGTTGCTGGACATGCAGGGGAACATCATCTACTCAATATAGCCACCCTCCTCTTTATGACATTCGTACAATCAATAATTTTACCGCGAAATTTGATTTTGTCAAAAATATGCGATAGGACGGGACTATCCCGTCCACCCTGTAGGAACGTTCAGCCTGTGTCGATACCGTGTCATCAACGTTGAAGGTCCCAGTCCAACGTTGCATAACTGTCTTAGCAGCGTTATGTCACTATAAACCTTCTTAAATCAAATTTTTGAATGATATTTTTGGTAGTATCATGGAACATGCATCGTGAAATAGGGAATACAGTTAATCTTTTCAAGAAACGAACGAGAACCTATCCAGTGTTACCAAGCAACGTTGGTCCTGCCTCTGCTTCGACATGCAACCGCGTCATTCATTGGGGATTCTATGAAAGTGTCGTAAGATAAAAACTGCATAGAGCCATAAATCGTTAAATCCCTGCCCAGAAGAAGCTATGATATGGAACATGTCTGTGCTTGCTGGGGAAAGTTGAACCAATCTTGAACTTCGACCTGCACCCCATGCCAATAGCACTAGAAATTAGCTCAATGCTGGACCAGCTTTGAGCATGTTGTCATCTTGCCATTATTGCCAATATCGGCTAAATATTGGCTTCCCAATATTGCCATTTCATCATCGATCCAATATCGAACTGACGCGATGAACTAATGTAACCAAGTTTAACGTAGAAGTGTATGGGTCTCGCTTTTCGCACAGTATATAAAAGTCTACTTTCCTCTTTCCTTGGAATCATCACTCACAAGAATGTTTAGTGCCTCATGTGTCACTTCTAGTCTCATTATATCAATAAAATCGGACACTTTATCATTTATTATCGCCATATTCGAGACAGAATCATGGAGCCCAGGCGATAAACGAGCGAGTATATTCCCTATGAGAACCCCTTGCATTGTTAAATGCGTTTTATCCGAAAGTGGCTTCCTCTGGCGGATGAATTGATTTTGCAAAAATTTCGTAGAACAAGAGTGCATTGGCTCTTCCATAATTAATGTACTGAAATATGTATATTCAGTACATTAATTATGTTTCTTTACCTTCGTTTTTGACCCAGTACTGGGGTCGGGGTGAATGTTCCAATAAGCGACACTACAATGTTGTTCGAATGTTCAGCCAATGTTGAACTTCAACGTTCATCTGAATATTGCGATGAGCAAGATTAAAATATTGACTTAATGTTAGATGCAACGCATCGGTTGGAGGGTTCAAAATTAACGTTCAGACAACGCTAATTGAATGTTCGTATGTTCGCTGGGACTTTCTCTGGTGCCACTTTCTTACTTTTTCTTATACATATTTTTTTTGCGAATGGTTGTGAAGTACGCATTAGGTCAATAAAATTGTTTTGCTTCCATTTCATAGCGTTTTCATCTATGAGACGAGTTGTCTCTCATTCCCCACCACATTTCGGATAGGTTGGCGTGGTGGGCCGAACAGGGGCTGGCAAGTCTTCCCTCATGCTGGGACTCTTTCGCATCATTGAAAAAACAGGTGGAATGATTACAATAGATGGCATCGATATCAGTCAAATTGGACTTCATGACCTTCGCTCGCACCTCACAATAATTCCTCAGGTGATAACTATCAAAGAACTTGAAAACGTTGCATCTTGATACGATATCGACGTTCAAACAGGACCCAGTGCTTTTCTCGGGGAACCTCCGCATGAACCTGGATCCGTTTGAGAAGCACACAGATGAGGAGATATGGATAGCCCTCGAATTGTCGCACCTGAAAGCCTTCGTGAAGGATCTCCCGCAGGGACTTCAACATCCCGTTGCAGAGGGAGGACAGAACCTTAGGTACGTGGATATTGGCCATTGGCCACGTATATCGACTTTTTCACTTAGAGCATACGAGGAATTGCTACCTGGATTCCTTTTTAGTGCTGGCCAGAAGCAACTCATCTGCCTTGCAAGGGCACTGCTCAGAAAGACTAGAATCCTTGTACTCGATGAGGCAACAGCCGCGGTCGACCTAGAAACAGATGAGCTCATTCAGGTAAGTGAAGCCCTTCTCCCGGTCGATGAGACGACATTGATTTCTGTCCATACAGCATGGTGGGGTTGTCACAAGTTTTGAGGCATGTCTCGAATTTTTTAATTTTTAAGTAGTCATTAAAGCTTCTTCACGTTTGTGTTATGAGGACTTCAGTCGCATCTGACAATATTGTTAACAAATTAAAAGTGCGGCAGCCGTAAAAAAAATGCAGAATTCAGATGTGGAAACCTGGAAAGGAAAAGGCTGGAAAACTATCGATCTCTGCCATATTATGTAACAATGAGTGAACATGATATGGAGCATGTAGCATTGCAGCAGATTATTATGAGGTGTTAAGATATAAATGCTCGTTTTCCTAAATGAAGAGAAGTATCATCAGATAAAAATGTCAGTAGCAGGAAACATAGCGCCACAAAAGGTACTTTGTTATCCAGCCCCTTATCTAAGTCTATCTGCTATCTAGAATGCGATCCGGAGGGAATTCAAGAGCTGCACGATTCTCACCATTGCTCATCGCATCAACACCATCATGGATTATGATCGGTGAGACCGTGAACCGATATCGCCCTCGCTTTCCCTCAAGAACTCAGCTTGTTGTCAGACTGGCTATTTACAGGGTGCTGGTCTTGGATGAAGGAGAGATCAAGGAATTCGACAGTCCGATGAAACTTCTGGAAAACTCGAAGTCAATCTTCACCGATCTAACAAGGAACGCAGGCCTCAATGTTCGACAATGAAAGAGTACCTTTGAGAAAAAATATAAAACATTCAATCATATGATGGATGCTTCTTTGAAGACTGGGAGTTTGCAATGTGATGGTAACGAAAATCGGGTGTTGGTTGACGCGAGCTTTTTCTGCTGCAATTTGTGGTGTGAGGGCTTTCCCAGTTCCCAATTCCTCTATATCGTTACTTCAATCTTTTTCCGTCTAAGAAAAGGCGCACCTACCGTCAATTCCATCTGTGACTTCATGTGAAATGAGATCATCGGTGTCCACCAAGTCGGTGAATGGGGAAATGAATGGGTAAAGAAATGGATGCGTTGCGTTAAAAATGTCATTAGCGAATCGAGAATATTTATGGAATTGAATCCGTTTGTATAATTCTCAAAACAGGTTCCGCTGGTCTTCCCTGAGAAGAACTATTCAAGCAATCCCACAGAAGAAAGAGGTCACCAAGGATTTTTAGAGATAGAAAACTACTAAGGGTTGGCGAACCTTCGAAATTAACGCATAACTAGATATCGAAAGTAGGTAAGGGACCGATATAGGGACCTATGAGAGATTTTAAAGCAGAAAATTGGCTACGGTCCTTCAATTCTAGGTCTCGGCAGTGCAGAAACGTCATTTATCTCGACTATCCAGCGCGTCAGCGCAAAAAAAAATATTGCCAATTATAGTACGCGTAGTTCTGGGGAAGGTTTCAGAGGTGTCTGTGCACTTGTCTTGGGAATTCAGACGTGCGACTTTCCTTGGAATGTTATCCGTGGTCTGGAAAGACGTTTGACCGTCCCGAAAAAAGCAACCATTTGATAATGACCTTTGGGACTGGGGAATCGCGACTTTCTAAAGGGAACTTTACCTACTCTTCCAGCCTGCACAAGTTTAACGAATTCATAAAAAATTTGACTGCAATCATAGAGGACACGCCGATATTGGGAAAAAATGCGAACGCAGGATATGAGAAAGGAATCGGAAAAGGTTTGCACAAAAGTTTAGGGAAAGTCGTGGAGGGACGTAGTTTACAACAGTGCCCGTGACCGTGAAGGTCAAAGTCACCTCATTGACATGTGTTTAGAGACAGCCCATGCACGGCTCTCTCCTTGCATGCATCTGGCAGTGGGTGCAATGTAGTGCAATAGGACGTGATAACCATCCAGAAGGCAGGGAAGTTAATCACGGAGCATCGGTTCTCAAAGTGCAGCCCGATTCCCGCATCTAGTCCAGTTTCTGATTCTATGCAAAACGAGTTTTACTTTGCGCTCAGATTATGCAATCAGGTCGTTGGGGAGCGGGGCGGAATTTTTAGTTCAACAAGTTTCGTAAAAAACGTACTTATGTGGCTCTCACCCCAGAAACCTGAGGATCACAATCATAGAGAGGAAAATGTATGAATACCAACGAAATGTGAAATGCCAATGCCACAGTACGAAAATACCAGAACTCTAGGAACACATAGATTGGTTAAGAGGTATTAAGTGATGTTACGTAGTGGAGCGAGATGCCCAGGAGCACTGTTTTTAGAGTAAATTTCACTGTCCGTGACTTAAGCCTTCGCGATTACGACGTTCGCATCAGTGTTCGAAACCCTTTCTCGTTTTTTTATTTCCTTCGCGCTGATTCATTTTTGGGTGTGTACTAATCCAAGAATGTAGTATTTTTCCAGCCTTGACGGCGTCGTGCAACTGGTCACTGTCCTTTGACTTTATCTGCAGTTTATCATCTTTGCTCATGACGCGCTTTCTTGCAGGCTCTTTGGTTGTTGAGTCATTCCTTGAGCTATGACCTTTTGACTCACCCTCTTGGAGGACGAGGGCTCACTGATAAGTGACATCTATTCCATTCATGTAGGAATTCCATACGTTCCATTGATGCCGAACAGGGGTGAAGCTCCGAGCTCGACTAGGGGATGATGACTTGGGCGGAGGTTCCAGCATCTTGCCACGTTTGAACCTTGCTAGGTTCGGTTTCGTTCGCGGTCCTCCGATTACCCAAAATATATTCGCTGCCTTCATCCATCCCATGCCGGTAGCGACACTGGCACTTTGGCTTGTATTTTTTGTAGCACGATGTCTCTCTTCGATTCTATATAACACCTCGGACGCATTATGGATGGATATTGTGCGATATAGCTCTCAGTGATGGAATAATGATGATATTGATCGATTTCCTAGTCGAGGAGTTGATATGAATTCAGAAGTAAAAAGTTCAGGGGCATCCATTCAATTCACGCTGAAAACAATAATATAGTATATGCTTTCCATATTCTACTGTACAGGTTGGCGCAAAAGTCGCGCACCATAGGGTAAATCAAAGTAAATGTTCAAATCGTTGGACAATAACTTAAAAACACTTCGATTCGTTGCACACATAATGTTTGAACATATCTTAACTCCGCATTCTCGCCTTTCATTAATTTTGCAGCCATCAGTTACCTGCAAATAAAAAAAGGAACAATAATTAATGTTGTGTAACACTAAAATCGCATATGGTGCGCGACTTTTGCGCCACCCCGTATATCTCACGTCTATCTATAAAAAATATATGAGATAAAAAATATATATCTAATAAATATATCTGATCGACCATCCCACAATCCATGCAAGCAAAGCTGGCGATAAAACCTCTCCAGTGTCCATAGCGATAAACCTCTGGCCATTTGCTCTGCTGTCACTCTTCGAGAGGAGAACAATTACTTCCGCAAGCAGTTTTCAAGGAGTGCTGGAAGATGGACCGAGAGACCTGTGAAGAATTCCTTCAGGTAAAAGTCGCCACGAAGGCATAGTCTCGTTCGATGGTGTTCTTTAAACTTATACGTTTACATTTATACTGTCACTTGGCTTTTTTTAAATTACTGACGAAGATCCTTAGATAGACTTCGATCCTTGATTATGAAGGCTGCCCACGGAAGAGTCTTGGTACGATGGCACAGAGAAAATATTCCATCCATCCCTAACATCTATTCTTTATTCCTGGGAAATTGTTTCAACAATACTCTCCCACCAAGTGCGGGCGTTCCGTCCATTGTAGGGTTTGACCTACCTGACTCAGGCCATGCAAATGGTATGTCGGTGATTAAAGTCCACTTGGACATGAAGGTGCGGTCCAAGATGAATGGATATGGATATGGACACCACATTCGAATCACCCGCAGATGAGTGGTTGTCTCCAAAAAGCAAACGTAGCGAAGGCCGAAGGAAAAAGTAATGGAGCAACGTTCAAGTTCACGAAAATGCCGAGGGACATAACTAATCAGACGATGATCCACGCGTTCCGAAATGATGCCATTATCTCCTGCCGGAATTTTGATAACGTGTTCTCGCGTCTTGCCCTCCCAATCTGACGCGACGTGTCAGGAATGCAGAAGAATAGAAATGACATCAAGCATGTTCAGTGGTTCCAGTGAGAATGCCTGTAATGTCTTGTCATTGTCAACTTTATTTTTTAAGAGGAGACTATGTTTAGTTGTTCATAATTAGTTATTGGAATATGTTTATAATTAGGCTCCACGTTTAGTACATCCAAAGCTTATTGGATAAACATCAGGGTCACGTCTCAAAATTGCTGTATTGACATTACCTAGGTAGATAAGCAATCGATTAATCGCTAGAATCGTAAGCCGTTCCAATCTGATTTTTGCAACGTTCCAACAGCTTTCCATTTTTCTGGAAGAATCTACTGAGTACTAAGAAACCAATGTAACTGCATTTATGGTATTCATTGCCTGAAGAAAAACTATGAACTCACAGTCGCTATAGATGAAAAAAAGTTGTCTACCTTATCGACTCAATAACTAACTTAAACTGACTTTAAACGTATGCATAAGGACATTTTCATAACGTGAACCGATGCTGTTTTCCCTAATTCCATGGAAGTTCAACGGCACCAAAGGGAGAACTCAATAGTGATGTGATTTTGGAGGTCGATCACAAAGTCCCTCATGGATGCAAAAAAAGGGTTCAACATCTGAGATATGGCTACATGGTCATTGAATGTATTCTCTCCCCATTCCACCCTTTTTCTTTCGGCTTCTTGGTGCAACAAATTCTGTTACTTCAGGCCTTGGATGACTCGATCACAGTTGGATCAACCATTTAGACATAATGACATCCCTATTGCAAACTAAATGTTTGCAATCGGGTTGCTTATTGTCATCAAGCAAAGTTGACTTGGATTCGAGGTTTTGGGACGTCTTTTTCAGGTTGCAATTTTTTAAAAAGCAGTTATGCATTGAAATCTCTATTTTTGCTGGAATACTATCGACATGGGTACTTCTAAGGTCATTTCCTCGGCATAGCAGTACGCATTGATTGGATTTCACGCTTCTGCAGGCCCAACTGACGGAGAAAGTGATGAAGGCACCCATAGTGAAAGAGCATTCTCCGAACGGAAGCGCAGAAGAGAAGGTGAAAGCAAATGCGGAAGGAGGAAAGGAGAATGTCCCACCGGGGGAAGAAAAACACTTCAATGAGGACGCACAGGTGGTTGTTTACTGGAAGGAACCTCATTACAGAGTGCTTCTGCCTTCTTGCTTGGGTTGATCTGTATATTAGGATATTCATTTTTATTCAGGCACAAACGGAGAAGCAAGACTCTGACAAAGACGATGAAGCTAAAACAACAGAGGAAAATGGAGAGGAGGAAGACCAACCTTCGGGTGATTCGGACCCTGCCAAAAACGAAAACGATCCTCAGGTAGTACTTTCCTCTTAAAAAACATTTTCATACTTTGTATATAAATGAGAGACCACGCTGCGTTGAGGTTCTCTTGGTTAGATCTCACAGTAAAGGGACAGAGCCATTTTGTCGTCTTCTCGGAGGCAGATGGGGTATACAGGTGTGAAATCGGTGGGGCAAGGGCTCCCCTCATTTTTAAGGTCTTGCTTCCGTCTGGCACAATTACACCCGAATTTCAATTCAAAATGAAAGCCTAAAGAGCAGAGTGTGTTCCTCTTCCTTGCCAAAATTTAAAAATTCAAAGGCTTTCAAGTAAAGAAAAAAATCAAATGAAAGACGTGCACACATTGAGTATCAGTTCAGGTTCTGACCAGATATTTACAAATGGAGAACTTCACAAAAAAATGGGCACTCAGGATGGATACCACTCTGCAATTTGTGCTGAGTAAATCTCAAACAATAAAGGAACTTCTACAGGGTGACCGGAAAGTTCGGAGACTTGTAAAATTTTTTAGATTTTTTTCAAGTGTGAGGCTTCATTTCTTCCACGAGTCTTGCTCTAAGCTTAATCTTTTTTGCATCGCAAATATGACTCCTCCCGGTGCAGATATGGCATCGAAACCCAGCCGAGAAGCTGTGATTTACATGTTTCAGCAAGGTCATTCACCTGCAAAGATCATCAAGGAGCTGAAACTGCCACGATCCACTGTGTACAAAGCCATTGCCCGCTACAAGGAAGTTGGTACAACTCAGGATCGACCCAAAAGTGGCCGTCCCAGTGTCTTCAAAGATCCTGCTCTTCGATAGCGTGTCAAACAGTTTCTTGATCGAAACCCGGAACGGAAGTGCTGAAGTCTTGCAAAGCACTTGAAGATCAAGCGCGAGACTCTGCGCTCCTATCTTAGAAAGAAGTTGGGCATTTTCCCTTTCAAAAAAAGAGTAGTTCAGGAGCTTACGAAGAAGAAGAAGGAATTGCGGAAGCAAAAATCAAGGAAACTACTGGTGAGATTCAAACGAAACTGACACGGTCGGATCGTGTTCTCAGATGAAAAAGTTTTTACAGTTCAGCAAGCGTTTAATCCCCAAAATGATCGTGTCTGGTCCAGAAAAGTGTCCAGAGTCTTGTCAGAATCTCGGTTTGTGCAAAGAATGCAAAAACCCCAGTCTGTCACGGTCTGGGGTGGCATTACAGCCGACGGTAAAACACCCTTGCATTTTGTGGCTCCTAACATCAAAATCGATGCCAATTACTGTCAAATGAAGTTCTGAAGAAGGTTCTCTATCCTTGGGCAAGTGATCATTTTGGGGATTCTTCCTGGACATTTCAAGAAGACAATGCCCCAGCTCACACCAGCCGGTCAACAAAAGAGTGGTGCGTGCACGAGTTGCTAGATTTTATCGGTCCAGAAGCTTGGCCCTCCTGTTCCCCTGATTTAAATCCGATGGACTATAGTATCTGGTCCTTTTTGGAGACAAAGGTCTGTGCTACTCAGCCGGAAAATTTGGACAGCCTCGAGTCAACTTTGCTCGAGTCAACAGCATGGGACGAAATCCCTGTGAAACAATTGCGAGAAACTGTGGATAATTTTCCAAAACGCCTCAGAAAAGTTATTGCTGCCAATGGGGGCTATTTCGAAGATGTCTAACTCATTTTGAAGTTTTTCTTATGTTCTTTCTTATGAAATAAAAAAAAATATATTATTCTTTATGGCATCGGGATATTGGTATTTTTGAGTGTCTCCGAACTTTCCGGTCACCCTGTATATAAAAAATAGTTGTACTTGTATTGAGACTTACCTTTTGACTTAGTTTGGGTTCATCTGGCTTAATATTGTGAAGAAGAAAATGCTGGACCTAAGGTAGTGACACTTGAGCATATGAACCTCCACTGGAATTTCATTTTTTTTGGATCCCCTTGGAATGTGTTACCACCTGATCGATTTTGCAGGATGAGCCAGCAATTGAAAAGCTGACTCCATATCAAGGGAAGAAGCGGAGCTTCGGGAGATACAACTGCCCAAAATGCAGCTCGGAATGGTACAGTGCAAACAGTTGGGCCAACATGGGGCAGTCCTGCCGAAACTGCGATATTAATGTCTACCCCTGCAATCAGGTAATTGATACGCTCTTTCACATTTCCTTCCGGATTTGCAGGTCAAAAACACTCCCAAACCTGAAGCGGGCTTTCCCTTCAGAAGAAAAGAAACAACTCTAAGACTAGTTTCATCTACAGGGGATACGTCTTCCTTTGTTCTTCCTTACAGCGAAAGAGAGTGTCGCACTGAATAATTTCAGGGCAAACGAGGAAGTGTCTAATTTTATGTCGATATTACTGCAGTGGAGAAGACCCTCCCATAAATGACAAATAAATACCAATGATTTTCTGAAGATGCAAAACAGAACCCGTAGTGAAAATGTTCTACCTCAGTTGCAGCTGCGTAGCAGACACGTGAACAGAGCCCCATAGCTTATCCCTTGAGACTTTCAGATGTTTAACTCGTTCGATGCGTTGAACACTCTTATTGCGAGAGCTGCCTTGGAATCACTTCAGGAGCAGAAGATAGGATGCGTTTTACCCATCAGCTTCTTTTATTTCACGGGCTGGATATATTCTCCTGGAACCTCTGCGTTGGGTAGCGCTTTTGGCGCGTCGATCGTCTAGGATTTTCTTAAATGCTTCGTTTGCTACGAAATGAAGCATTAGCGGTACGTTTTTCCCTACATGCTCTTGGAACCAGAGCATGGCAGCACCACGGCATTGAAGCAGCACTGGTATGATATCATACCTTGGTTACGTGATTTCTACATATTGTTTGTGTATTTCTCTCCTCTTAGAGCTTTGTACCTTGAGTTACTTAGTAGTTACTTAGCCTTTCAATTTAAAATTAGAACGATAGTGCCAACAGGATGGACAGGTCCAGTCAAATTGTGAGTCTCGTTCCAATGAATGGAGAGAACAGGGAAATATTTTAGTGATAGAAAGAAGTTAAATGATGGGAGGAGAGTAAGACGCATGTAATTACCGGATATGACACTGAAGAAGTCAACTTACAGCCCTGTCCATATTGTCATATGTTGGCTCTGTATCGCGTCAGGCGCAGAGGCCGAGGGAACTGTTATGTTTGGCTGGGTGACATGACACCTCAACCCTGCCAAAGCATTGAGGAAGAGAAAGGTGAAGGTTCTCAGATATTCTTAGCTTCCGCGCCAAGTGGAAGTTCAAATGGAAATTTTGTGATTAGGATGCTACTTAGATACTACATGGGCGAAACACGAAGGTATAAGGTGTCTTCTCTACTTCCGTATGAATTCAAATGTTTATACCGAGCAGAACAATTTTCTTTAGTTGTTATTGGACCACCAAAATGTATGATGGATGTACAGGTAGGACGGATTAGAGGTGACATTTCCTTTCGGAGAAATACCCTCGTACTTTGAATATGAACAAAAAAACGAAGAAAATACATGTAAGGGGATCGCAATCCGTATAGGATGTGATAATTTTTTCCGCTCATTTTCAAAACGGTTAACGTCTTAATGTTAAACAAATGATTGCATCCAAACATCACGACAAAAATAGAATATAATGTACTTTTCACGTTGCACTGCAGTGGCGCCTGTTGAGGGGGAAGCAGAAGCATCGGGGGAAGCCCCACCTGGAAGACTTGTGCGAGAAGTGCGAGACATTGGGAGTGTCCTGCACCACATATTTCGAAGATCCGGATCAGATGAGCCAGAATGAACAACCTAAGTCGGACTCTGAAACTGATTAGGTAATGATGTTACTCATTCCAACTTGACATCAGTTCGCAGATCAGATGATTTGACCGCATGCTCTCGTTATTAATTCCTTCAGGTCTATTGGAACCTTCAAGAGGTGCACCAGAAAAATATGACCCAAAAATGCTTTCAAGAGAGTCCGCATCAACCAATGAAATTAAGAGTTTTGAGGATTTTATTCATCTTGAATGCATATCTTACACTTTCTTGGGCTTTCATAATATTTATTTGTTTACAGTGAATGATGGTGAATGTTTGAACAAATGGATGTTACCGTAGTCATATTGAGTATCATTTGATTTTCGTCCCCATCATATCTTTTTCGTGTTGATCAGAAGTTCCTGTTTTGATGACTTTAAAGAGCTGAAGTCCAGATCATTTTTTCTTGATATGGAATTCTCGAGAAAATTCCCATTTCTAATCATGAAATTTCGCCACGTACTTTTTAAGTACCCGAATCTTCGAATAAAGTTAATGATTGGACACCTCACAAAAGCAAATTTCCATTTGCATGGGAACAGGGATTACTTAGTCCAAGTCCTCAAGTTCCAGCATTTACTCCCGTTCGGAGCATTTTTCAGAATCTCAGGCTGAAAAAGACCTCTCTCGCGAATTCGGACACTGCTCTCCGGACTTTGCTGCGCTCTTCCTGTGACCAGACTCCTCCGAAGCGTTCTTTCCCCGCTTTTTAGGTCTTACAAGCTACTCCCCTCATGAATTCTTATTTTGATTAATATACCCAGTCCAGTTGACAACAGATACGAGAATGATGCATCTCCGAGTCATCTTGTATCTAACCACTGTGAGGTCGAAATTCTGCCAGTGGCCATGGCAATGTCTAGAATGGCATTGAAGAAATATCTTTCATCACGTAATTTTACACATCCACAGCTAAACTTAGAAATGTGTGCTCATACCATATAATACATCCTGAAGGGCTTCACTTGACACATATTTCTGGATTTCAACCAGACCTTAGCATCTGAAGATTGTGAATATTCTTTAAGTCTTATGGCACCATTGCAAAGTCGCTCACTGAAAGGCACTCACTGAATGCAATATTTCGTCAAACATAGAACTTTGCTCAATGAAGCAGCATGATATATTCTTCCCTGAATGGTGAGCAGGATGTGATCTCCATATCTATGAAACTTAAAGACACCTGTAAGAAGAATAAGGTTATCATGATATCTGTATCGAAGTGCATATTTAATCGTTTCGGTGTTGTTCCCACTTTGAAGGGAAAAGCCTGCAGGCGACGGTAAAGGTGTCCTAGTTTCCACTTTTCGGCTGGTGCTGCGGATGGGACTTGGAGGGATCCGACACATCCGATTATCTAACCATCATGCGAATCTTCAATGGGGGCTTATCTGATCAGCATTTCCTGCTATACAAAAAGCACGTGCCAGCGATAAAACATTGTGAGTGTTCATAACGATACGTGATACGAACGATAACCCTGGCTTGGCCCTTCATTCACTCTGCTTTCCTCTATCGCGACTCCAACAATTTCTTCGGAGGGTATTTAAAGCCGAGTGCTGGAAGATGGACCGGAGGGCCGGAGAAGACAACCCTCAGGTAAATGTCATTAAGACCTAGTTTCGTTCGACGATGTCTAGCTCAGTAGGCATTCTGCAATTGTTATTGTTCCGGGATGTTTTCATCGACTTTGGAGGGTAAGGTCCATCCATATACAGAGGAGACTCATGCGACGGACGCCATCTAGTACTCATCTAGCGATTCTCTGAAAAAATGATTCGACAAATGTCCCACCTTGTACATATATCTCTTTGATTTTGTTTTTTTCTCAACAATAGTTCACCTAGCTCATAAGTATTGTGAGCTCAGTTGGTTTCCCGAGAGCGCCCTGCCCGACTACTTTGAATTTGTCATTGCTGAAAGCCACTTGGACAAGAAGGGGACGTCCAGAGTGAATCGTACAGGGAGGTTCATGATATACCCGCGGATGTCTTCATTAGGATCTCCATAGAGCAAGGGTGTGGAGAGTCCAAGGAAGCGGCGATTTAGCCAAGTGAAATTTAAAAATAAATATATTTATGGCAAAGGTTCCACGTAATCCGAGGATGATCGTCATGTCGTGGATTGACGTGTAGCATTATCTCCCGTCGGCACTCCGATGGTGCCGTCGCGCCTCGTCCTATTCTGACGTGGCCGGATGTCTCAAAATAGGAACAACAGGTGTACTTCTGGTTCGTCTGAGTGCCTAAAAAGTAACAGTCTTCCAAATAAAAAGAGGTTGAATTTTAAACGGGACTGTACTTCTTTAACTTCTACGCTGTTATTCTTCTTCGAGCAGTAAATTCACAAATAGCAAAATAGGCAGATGCATCTGGGTCACGTTCCCAAACACGTCCCCAATTGAATACCATGTTACAAATGTTAACCTCTAAGGGAAAAGTTTTGTTTCTCTTTGAGTAAAGAACAAGATTAGAACACATGCAACCCATTTATTTAACAAATATCAGAAAATATAAGATATGTTTCTTAATGAAACTGATTTGCGTTTATCCGCACTTTCCATGCATTTTTTCATGATTTCAATGTCATAACTTCACATTTAAGTGATTCAACCAAGCAAATGTAATGTATACTGTCTGAAATGATAAGACTGCACTGTTGATTACGTTTCTTCTCTTCCACTTCCCCCATTCCAGAAACCTCCCCTCAGTTCCAGAATTCCGTTCCTTACCTAATACGCGGACAAGAGCTTCACGTATATGCCCATTTAGTCAGATGAGGTTCGAAGGATCCCACTCGAAACGAGGAGACATGGTGGACTTCATGATTTTGGCTGAGTAATGGAGTTGGGGGAGTCTTGTGTGCATCCTCTAATTTAATACGGAAATTAATTCATGCGAGTTTTTCCCATTTTTTTCCCAAATAGGCAATCAAAGGAACCGGATTCCACATGTAGAAATAATTGTTTCAACTGTGTCCACGTCCTAGAAGTCTCCTGAATCTCATTGTGGAGTTACACAGGGATTGCCCCCCGTTACAGTTCCACTGGACCAGAAACCCAAGAGAAGATTACTGAAAATTACATTTATATTGAAACGTTGACTAAATCGACTACCTAATCGTTTCGACTGATCTATGGTACTTGGTAATGGATACCACAAATAAAACCTGTGGGCTAACTTAGAGCTAATGTCTGCCCTTTAATGACTGTTTTGGTAGATGAATTTATCGTTTCATTTGAACTATCTGAAAGAAATGATGAGAATTAAATTAGGCTCCTACTTGGGTTTTACAGATGGAAAATATATATTTGGATGGAGTTACAGTACGCCCAAATTAATCACATTGAGATGCTATTGGTCCTGGATCCAGCTCAAATCTCTTTCTGAATTTTTTTTCATTGGCTACTTAGGATCAGTCAACAGTTAAGAAGACTCCATATCAAGGGAAAAAGAGATCCTTCGGGATATACTGTTGTGAAAAATGCAGCAAGGAGTGGTATAGTGCATACAGTTGGGCTAACATGGGACAGGCTTGCTCTGATTGCAACATCAACGTCTATCCCTACAAACAGGTACACAATACTTTCCTTGAGTTCTATCCTGGAGTGCAAAAAAATCCAGAAACCATAGAACTAGAGTAGAACAGCAGGCCGAACGGAAAAAAAAACCGATTGCAATGCAAGAACAAAACAAAAGAGGGAGGGGAGGGGGGTAGAAAGGTTCGTGGACTTTATTTTGAATATGTAGATTTCTTGCACATAAAATCTCCATGTTCTAGCTCTCAAAGGATGGCAACTTTGCCTGACAGCTCTGGGATACCAGATTGGCAGTCTGAACCAAAGATAGTTTGACACTTGTCTGGCGAGCGTGTGCACGTTTTGCGTATAGTAATAAAATTCCGTGTTGCTAAGGGTGAGACGACCTCTTCCATATTCCAAAGGCTGGAAAATTTCAAATAGAATTCAAAAAGGAGTATGATGACCAAGTGTGTAGAATGTTTTACGAGTTTAACACATTTAAAACACATCAGTTTAAGATGATCCACTCTCTGGCCGCCCCAGCAAGTCTCTCACTGATATCGAATACATCAATTTTAAGAGTGGAAGGGAGGAGGCCTTCAATCGTTTGATTCATCGGCGCGGAAGGGTGTGGATGTGGGGGATGATTGCATTCAGAAGTAGTTCAAGATGGGCTAAGTAAGTGTAAGTAAGTATGTTAGGTAAGTAGTAGGTGTTTCAACAATTTCTTTATAGAAAATATAAAGGCAACGAACATTTCTATCCCCCATTGTATTTCGGAAATTCATCGTTGTTCCCGTTATGGTCTGAAGCGTTAGTGCTAATGCTGAAGCAAGGACAGAACTCATACTTTCCAGGAATAAAGTGAATTATGTGCTTTTCAACCTACATTGCAGTGGCCCTTGCGGAGAAGCCAGAATCGTCAGGGGAAGCCCCACCTTCAAGGCCTGTGCGAGAAATGCAAAACTCAGGGTGTGTCCTGCGCACGCTCTTCCAGCAACCGCATATATCCATGATTATCGTCCCTTTTGTAATTTGGTTGAACCTGTTATCGAACTAACTCGCACACATGCTGGTTGTATGAATTCCTCCGAGGTAGTGCCTTAAACTGCTTCAAACCTAAGTCAATAATAAAATACAGTAATTCCATAACGAGCAGATCTGAAGAAATTTGACAACTTCAGCGATCATCCTTTTTTAAACAGTATTTCTTCTCTATTTCCTTATCGAATTTTTCATATCAACACCCTTTTCCAGTTTTCTTTATCGTACATCAGCATCACATCTCAAGTATATGGTAACGGTAAAAGAATATTTGAATGCTTTTTGAACAGCGCCTCCCATTTTATTATTTGCTTTCTCGTTCATATCTCTCTCATGTTCGTTAGAGATTGAAGTGTCATGTCAGAGCGATCACGTCCTGTGGATTTGATTTTGGTAGTAAATGTTTGAGAAAATTCTTCAAAATACCATGGAATATTGTTGCATATTATCTAATTGAAATCTTGAATGGAGTCATTGAATGGGCGTTATTCAAAATCTCATGCATTAAGACTTAAGGAGACCAGACTTTTTTTTAGCACTTCGAATGGTTTTGGAACAAACATGATTGGAAAGGTAACGAAAGATTGGTGGATATGATTGCATAGGTGTTACACAAAGGCAAAACCTAGGTGGGTTCAGGAGGGCTGAAACCCCCCCCCACACACACAAAAAAAAAATCCCAGCTCATGATATTATCTCTGTTACTCCATCTTTCCTCTCCTCTTAAGGTGGGGAGCGCAGAAATATATAATGAGCAAACAACTTGAGAGAGAGGCTGGAAAGGCACAACGATACATGTAGTAAAGTGAACATGTCAAGGAAGCTTCCTGCACATGTGATAATACAACATTTTTTAAATGAAAACTGAAGGGAAAAGGAAGGAAAAATTCAGTTAAAATTCATGAATGAATATATGTTAACGAATTTCCTATATCATAAGTGATTATTGAAATTTGAAATAAATTCCGAATTCTATTTCTTTACTTTACTATTTTATGTAGCTTTTCTCAGGTGTCGAATGTGCTTTCATCATTTAGAGTTTAAATTCCGTTTCCGTCATTTCATGAAACATTTCTGGTTTCATTTTCTTTGGTCCGCGGGTTTGATTCGGTTTCGCGTTTTTGTTGTGAGTATAGCTCTTTCAATGCTTTAATAACTCGTTCTTGCATTCGGAGACATTTGAAAGACAGTTGAGAACTTCCCTGAACCCCTGCCCCGCCCCCAAACCTTAAACTTGGCTGGTTGCGCCACTGGAGTTACAGCATCCTTACTTAAGCAAAACCGCTCTGAGGCCTTTTCTATCCTTTCCTATTATCTCGAAGCACGTTAAATAGTAAAGTCTTTCTTCGAATAATTAAGACGGTCCAGAAAGCATCATGACCGAAGGGTTGTTTTATCTTGTGTTCCTTAGCTTCTGCTCCGAACTTCTTGGAGTCGAAATTTGTGACTTCGATTTCGCATGTCTATAGTCAGTGGAGAAAAGGCCTGATGAAAGCCATACACGACAACATATTGGCTCCAGTTTGCCCAACTGCTCGCCCATCTCTTCACATAATCTTCCTGTTCTCTCGCCTTTTCACAAGTTCTATTTTTTAAATTATATTTAATTGTGTCCTCTACCAACTGCTCGAATAGTTGCCTAGTCTAATTAAGTCTGCCTAGTTGCCTAATCTAGTTTTTATCTTCTATTTGGAATGATGATTATTTACGTAGAAGAACCAACAGAGCTATAAATACAAAGAAGATAAGGATTTCGATATTCTCTTTTTCGTTCATGTAGAGTATTCACATTTCTCATTAAGTATCCTCAATGATTTCATTAACTAGTAGTTGGTAAGCTTGTTGCAAACTTGAGGAAACGAAGTGCCTTGTCGTGGAAGGAGTCACCAAGGTCTTCAGGGACAACCACCCAAATAACATCCGAACATGAACAATGATCGTTTCATCTAAGCTACTGCTAACGTTCAATGGACGTCCTTGAGAACGTTCTATTGTCTGCTTAAATTTCCTAAATTTAGAGCGATCCAAAACAGGTCATATTATACGTTCCCTGGAAACCCTACTCCGTGGAAGGGTTCAGAGACCATCATATACCGGATTAGTCTGTTTGGAAGCACTATCTTCTTTTTTCTGGGATACTCTGGGAGAGAAGCGAGTGATATTATCAATACAATCTTTCACCGGGAAATTTTCATCACATTAACAGTTATCACATATTCAGGAGTCAGACACGTCCCGCATTAAATTCCCCTCTTATTCGTATGATGCACTATCATGTTTGAAATTGAACCATCCTCCCACTGTTTGTTTAGCCAGAGTTTCATGGAGACTGTGGAGTGTTTTACCTCTAAAGGCCGGTTTGTTGAAGAATTCAAATATCTTCCCCTGTGGTTTATGTGGGGATAGATCGGTTACCGTGTGTAAGGTATTGGGGACAAATTCCAGATGTATCAGGAATTGACCCCCTGTAGCGACAACTTTAGCGGCATCTAACGTCGGATATTCGATCCTTTGGTTCAAGTCATTGTCAGATGGATGCCTTAGATATGCGTGATGAAAACATATTTTTAACGTTCAACAAATGTCCATCAAATGCAGCATGTTTTTTAATCAAATGGCATCTTAACTGAGCGCCCAAAAAGTGCTCAAGCGTGTATATTTGCACGTCCAAAAACCATACTCCTTACACACTTTGAACGTCCTCGAGAGCGTTCATGTCCTACTCAGGTAGCACATAACATTTATTCAACGTTTAATTGGTGTGGATCGAATGTATCACTGTTCAATGTTTCGATTTCCATGTCGAAATAACATTGATTCAACGCGGTGAGCGTCACCGTTTATACACCCCCATTGGGCCAATTCAATGCTGGACTATTCAAGGTCGAAGTATCAGCAGGAAATGATTTTTTTAATGCTTAATCCATCAGTGTTTGCAATTACTTCAGCCAAGAAGTACCAGGAAGTACCAGGTATTCTACTAGGAAGTATTTGTCTCAAGATTAACGTTGGGTTTAGAGTAAATAAGACAGCGGCAGAAATGCACTCAAATTTCGTCGCATCAAACAAGTAGAATGGCATTTTCGGTTCGCATAACAAGGAGCAAGGAAGCAAAACCTCACTGTGCTTGACCTATTTCCCGAGATGGGAGTTGCTTGGGATTTCAAGGGCTTGCACTTGCTAGAAATAGTATAATTAAGCTTGAACGCTAATAGCTGCTGAAATCATTCCTATTTTCGTTCCTAATAATACAAAGTGTTATTCTGGGACAGTCTTGATGGTGCATGGCCATCATGAACAGAATTTCCCATTTTAATATTTTTTTCATCATTTCTGCGTAACATGACTACCTGAAATATATCGGATGCCTTTGACACGAATCGAAGGACTATAATTTATCCAAAGAAAGGACAGACTCACGCGAAACCACTTCGCCTGCGTCAGCATTAGTTTTTTGTTAATAAAAAAAATACGCTTTAGTATGGCATCAATACTTTAATATTGATTCAATGTTGAAAATATAAATATTGCGAGAACGTTGTCCTGTCAACGTTACATCAACGGATGTCAGACGAGACATCAAGCGAGACATCCGAAGAAAAAAAGATTTCCTGACTGCGAAATGTGATGGCGACTACATGTCCAACATGGTTAGGGACCCTATAAATGCAATCAGTACGTGTCCCCAGTACTTGAGAAGTTCTCTAGAAAACGAACGTATGTGCAAAAAATGCAATTCGAGATAAACGTTTAAAAAATTCCCACGGCTAATATGAAGCTGGTTAAACCTAATTATTAGTAAAATGGTATATTGGACCTTTTCCCAGTTGACCTTGGGGTTTTAATAATTTTTTTAATCTCACATTGCTGGGATGCAGGCAGAAAATGTTTATATCCATATCTGCACTGTTGAAACTTTTTCCTGAGTCTTTCACCACTTCTTTCTAGTTAAAAATAATAATTGATCAATACATGCAGTTGGCCTGCTGTTTAGTGAGAGCATAGGAGAATCTGCTTCTCCTTTGCTGAATACGCATCTTAACTCCAGTCATGTTACTCCAGGAGACCACGACGCTCAGTCTTCGAGGATGAATCCAAATCATGATCACTGCCGAAGGATACGTGGAGTGAGGCTTGCCTCCAATTTACATCACAGTACTCATGCGGGTGTCCTGCTTCCGGGGGAGGAGGATGCCTCTGTCTCATCTCGGTATGAAGATCGCATTGTCCTTGGATGGTGGTACTCTTAAAAAAGAGGATTCGGAGGACGGAGGTCGTGTCCAGATGAGCGACGCCAGCATTCCCTTTCGAGAACTACGGCAACTTTCGTTTCCAAGGTCATACGAAAGATGGCAAGACGAGAGCTATTCTCCGATTTCCAATGAAAATTACCTCCCCTCCCTTTCGTATGGCCGATTTGCAAATTTTATTTCGAAGAGGCACATCCTCGGATGGTAAGAAAGAGTTCTTCCAAAATCCTCTGGATGCGGAGAACAGTGAATCTCGTTTTTGGAGGCTCTGAAATTCATTCCGTTTTTTTTTCCTCCCCTCCCCCCCCCCGGTTGCCACATCTGGAGCGTTCTCAGAGGAAAGAGAATAACCATAGTAAAGATTTTGACTCGTAGATGACGGAAATTGGTATTTTTGCTGCTTGCGATTCTCTATTTTGCTATTAAAAAAAAATGAAATTAGCTGTCGTTCAATTAGGCTTACAGTGCTTGCTCCGATACCGTCCCCCAGTGTCGCCGGATACCGTGCCAAAATTATACCAGATTCAAGACTGTTTCATCCTTCGTATCGGCATCTGGATCTTCCATATTTTATATGTAAGAGACAATTTTGTGCCGAGTTCATGAGTTGAGCTGAGAATGAAGCGGTGGTTAGCAGTTATTGATCGCTGTGGTGGGATACGCAAATACCTTCTCCAGACATCCCTGAATTCGCAGGATGGCGCGTATCATGGATGCATGCTTCTTGAGGGCATACTCACCTCAGGCCTATTCGAGACGGTCCGAGGAACTACAGATAGGCTTAACGTTCTACGTCCCACTGAAATGGTTCATGATTCTCGAAACAGGCTTCCAATCGGTCTAACGTTACACGTCCTCTCTGAAATGGTTCCAGGCCTGCGATTGGTCTTACGTTACATGGCCTTAACCAGATGTCTCGAAGACCACAATTCACCCTTATAGGCCTCATTGGCGCCCTAAGTCGAGAATTAAGTTCATTTTTAACAGAAAAAGGTAGGCTTTGCAGTGATCTGAAGGTGGTCTGTTGGTTAGGCCTAGGCCTAACGTTAGCATGTCCCGTAGAGAGGCCAGGGGAGGGGGGGAGGAGGGGGATTTGAAGAGAGGGAAAGCCATTGAAATTAGTTTTCGCGTTTCTTCATATCTATGCGTTTGGCCTGTAAAACACGCACAAACACAATTGTTGCTCCGCTTTGCTTGCGGCCAGGATCGTGCATGCAATACTTTAAGTCCCAACGAATTATTCGCTGTCTCTTCGCTGACTACAGCTCTGCCTTCAACTGCATCGATAGGCAACGTCTTCTTTGCCTTCTAGCAGAGAAAGAAGTTCCAGATTGGCTTCTCGGGGGAATTGCCAGCTACCTCAGTGAGAATGCACAGTATGTGCACATCGGGAAAGAACGATCACGCGCTCATCAATGTAAGACAGGAGTGTCAGAAGGCGGCGTCCTATCCCCATTCCTCCATACCCTCTACACCGATCGTCTCCGTTCGTCATATGAAAACGCCATCATAATCGAGTACGCGGATGGCACGGCGATTGCTGCATCGATGGCTTCTGGATCAGACTTCACTTGCTATGTAGGGCAAGTCCAGCATCTTCGTCTCATCTCATCTCATGTTTAACCTCTTTTGAAAAATAGCCTCTGAAACATTTTAACGCGAGTTTCATCAAACGTTTCGTTTAAAACAATCTGAAATAAAATCTTGGAAATTCCCATGATCTTTTGCACTTTTAGGGCTTCATTAATTTCTTCATGTACGTAGCGACACAAAAATTGGATCTTCCAGGATTATGCTTTCCGAGACAGCTGGCGTTGTGCCTTTAAGTGAGCTTCTCCCAAGAAACATTTTTCGCTGTCGTGGCAAAGGTTCATATTGCATATTCATGTTCAAAAACTATGGAATTGCTGAAATGGGAGATTAAACGCGAATAGGAGACGGTAATGACCCTGCGATTGACGCGCACTCAGCGAACATATTCCAATACCACTTATGATAGTTCGCGGACCATCTTCCTGCCTTCGCTGCTTTTTCGCGGAAACGAATCTCCTCGAGTCTGATGACTAGCAAATGGATTAATTATCACAAGGACGCCGAACGAATATCTTGGGATACTTTTATTGAATTAGTATGGGGAAACCAACAGCAGAAATAGTATGCATATATCTGAAAGTTCTAAAATGAAGCGATTCTTTCGATAAACACTTGACGCTAAGCAGAGGAAAATATGTGGATTAAAAAAAAGCAATAGAAAAACGCGACCATAAAAAGTACGCAGGCATGACAATTATTTTCGAACATGTACAATATTTTTTGAAAGGAATTTCCTTCTTCTGAACACAATCGATACCCCTTACCCTTATTCTGAAAACCCTTAAAATCAAATCATTAAAAAAGGAAATATAAGTCTGTTGGAGGTACACTCCCATTTCGTCCCATCAGGAAGCGATAAATCCCGCAGGAGAGGAATCCCCGCTCTTCCGCACGGGTTCTGAGGGCGGGGAGAGTGGGGCGAGGTTATACTTAGCAGCACTTGCGTCCCAGAGAGCGACACTTCTCGCACAGGTCTTGTGGGTGAGGCTTGGAGGGATCCGACACGTCCAGACCTTCCGGCTTACCCAAGGTGCTCTGCAAGCAAAAATAGCATTTTTGTCATTGGCTGTTTTTAAAATGCATTTTAAAATGGATGATTGGTGACGGAGAGTTGACTCGATCGATATATGATTCCATATCCATTTTCAGACTACTATCTAATAAGTAATGTTTGATATGACAGATTCGAACCAATGTTATAGTCACAACACGTGATCAATCATGCCCATATAATGGTGTATGTCTGAAAATATGCTGAGATGCTCGGATGGAATCCATCCTGGTTCTAAATCCGAATGCTAAGGAGGAGCGGTCACCACTAACGACCATCATGAAACTTCAGGAGTTGTCAACGTTTCTGATATAGCTCATATTTTAGAGAAGACCATCAGTCAGATTCCAACATTTCATTCCTCGAAGATTGAATGACGGTACCTGTGTGTAGGGATAGACGTACGTGCCACATTTCTTGCACGCCTGCCTGCTATCAGCCCAGCTACAGGCACTCTTCCAGTCTCTATTGCATCTTCGACAAAAATATGCCCCGAAACGTCGGGGTGGTTCATTTCGCTGAAATCAAAAGGAAAAGGCTGAATTTAAGACATCACGTTCAAAAGTTGGACTTTTTGTTTAAAAAAATAGTTGACATAATTTAATCTGCGATGGAATTAGCCGGCACATTGTGCAATGTCCAATACCATACTGCTATAGGAAATATTCGATTTTTCATTAATTGAGATTTCGAAGCAAAGGCTGGATCATGATTTTCACGCTTCACTTTTCATGCTTCGTTCTAATGAGGTCTTTTACTGGGTTGCTTTTGAAGCGCATGAAAAACCCAAGAATGATCGGTAAATAGACACGCATGAAGTCATGATTTAATTTGCCCCACCTTTGGAAGGACGGTACGCTCCCTTTGATTGCCAATATTAGGGCCTGTGCCTCTTTCGTACCAGATAGTCATTTCTCCATATCGTCTGCCATTCCTTCTGGGGCATGCATTAGTCAGTGAAGACTGCGGCTGCAGAACATCAGGAACACGTATTTCAAATATTTTCAGTACGAAGGATTAAGATATGTGTGGCATGATGCCACCATGAAACATTTGGCGCACTGAGTTATGACCCATCGTGTCCCAACGGTAGCAATTGAAATTAAATCAATATTGCAACCAGAGCAAGTTGAGACTCTTGCTCATACGTGGAGAGCATTGAGCTACCGATCTCCCGAATTCAAATCTAATAATCAAGACTTTCCGTCAAAAGGAACAAATAGCAAAAATCAAGGATTCACTGTCCACAGAATAGAAAAAAGCGTATTCTACACAAAAACGCTCGCACATTTTGCTATTTGGGTAGGAATTACCCTTTTTTCAACTACACTTTCCTGACACCTCAGCTGGAAGATATGTAGCAGACGGCATGAAGAGAAACAGGGCTTGGAGAACTATAAACAGCCTAACCCATGGTGCAACGCGACCCTCGGTGCCCCTCTCTTCTACGAATCGAATGCAAAGTTAGCATATGACGTAATTGATTATTTTCATCACTTCAATGAAAGACAACAGATCACATTACTCACATTACTTTCCGGGAACATTACTCATTAAATACATCTTATGAGACAAGGAGAGCTTGAGAAAAGCCTCAAATAAAGCAGATGGAAAAAAATTGGCTCCATTGGCTTCCAAGGGAACGCGCCCGCGGCGCAACGAAATATAGAAATGCAAGCTAACGAATGAGTTAGGGAAAATGAGAATGAAATAGATGGGATCCAGTCATACGCGCCATTCCAAAGAAAAAAAAATGAGCGAATGAAAAACAACTTCATAGTTTGTCAGACATATGAATATTGTAATACTTAGCAGCATCGACTTAATGGATGCAAGTGGCAGATGCACGAAGCCGATCTACCCGTATAAATTTCCAAAATTCACGGAATGATTAAACGCGCTAGCGAAATTCCCTTCATAGGAAATGCATAGGCATTTCTTTTGGAGACTTTGCAGTGTCACGCTCGGGAAAAGTACAAAATTCGAGGGGGCTGGATGGAAAAAAAAGAAAGACCCTGGATATGGCGGTGGCACTCCTTTTCCCTCGTTCAACCTTGATGCTCTTATTACTTGTTACTTCCACAGGTACCACGAGAAAACGGCACATATTGCTTTCGTATCTGTCACTTTATTTCATTCCATCTGTCTGCAGTAACCATAGCGACCGGACAACAAGACCCAATGCGCACGTGCAGCTTTCCGCCTGAGTCGGGGTGCGGCCATTCCACTGAAGCATCCAATTTCCTTCCAGCCCTGGCTGCCGACTGATCCATAGTAGACAAAGGAGGAGAGCGGCAGCTCCGGGCCGCATATGCAGGATTGCTAGGCGTTCTCGTGAAATGCCGTATCTGGCATCCGACGCGTTATACCCTCCTCCCATCTCTACGCGACTGGGACGCACGACCATCGACAACGTGTCACGTTGTCCGGGCCTTTTCATATAGGCCTATGCCAAACCAATGACAGCTATGATTTATTTCAAGGTTGGATGGCTAGGATGCGATGAATATATATAATAATTCCAATAGTACGGTGGCCAGTGGAATACCAGATCTGTCCCCGAGCTGGTACTCTCTTTCTTTTCATTCCTTCTTTCTGCAGTATCCATTTTTACTGGACAACGCAACCCGCTGCGCACACGCAGCTTTCCGCCTGGGTCGGTGTGCTCGTCTTCCACTAAAACATCCACTTCCTTTCCAGCCCTCTCGGATGACGTATCTATAGTAGACAATAGGAGAGAGCGGCTGTTCGCGACCGCGCAGACAGGGTTGCCAGACGTACACTGAAATGCCGTATCTGGCATCCTATAAACCCGGACGAGAGAACCATTGAGACCATCGTCTAGCAACCTTGCACTTTTCATATTGCCTAACGTAAGACGCACCAATAACAGGTATTATTTCTTTCAAACTCGGATGGTTAGGATGCGGCGAAGAATAAGAGCCCCCCCTAACCCCCCTTCATTCCATTATTCGGCTGGGCCGAATAAATCAAACGAAATCAAACTTACTGATATTTAATATCTGATTTACTGATTTACTGATATTTAATATCTGATTTACTGATTTACTGATATTTAATATCTGATTTACTGATTTACTGATATTTAATATCTAAATATATATATCTCTAAATAAATAGTCTAATATTTAAAAAACAGCGGTTATTTGCCTATGAGTTTGAGGAATGTGAACTTGGAGAAACCATCAACCTGAAAAGTGAAACTTTCTATCTCGATTTCTCTCTTGATCGGAAGCGTTTCGATAACTCCATCTCCTGTTGCATATCTTCCTTGGCTGGAATTTGTATTCCTGAGAACAGTTCCACCCATCAAACCCAACCAAATTCATGCACAAGGAAGATAAGCTCAATCTATGTTGGGTTCCCTTTGCAGATTTGAAGCATGTTTTTCTCAATTTTTTTTATAACCAGGGAGACTATTATTTGTATCTCTGGCCCCATATAGAGCGGAAAGGACTTGCTCCCATCCCTTCTTTTATCTCGACATTCTCGGTAATGTTTGAATATTTAGTCTCGACAATCTGCTCATTGATAACGTCATTTCTGCTCCAGGAATTGCGTACCAACACTTTGTCTTTCATATATATAATCGATCCAGAAAATGTTCCGATTTAGCAAAATAAGCAACTTGAATATTGCAAGAGTGATATTCCGATGTTCCCACTTATCGTCATCCTGCTGAAGGAGGGGAGTAAATACGCTTAATCATTTTCGAGTCAATTTGTTTATTTTGCCAGTTATCGTGATGGTGTCTATGACAGTTCGAGCGGCATTGAAGCTTACTTTTTGGACATAAATGTGGACTTACTACATTAATGTACTGAATATTTTTACCAGTATTGAATAAAAAAATATTTGCAAAGCGAGAAGTTTCTCTCCGCACCAGGCGGATCATCTTTCCATTTGGGTCTCTGACATTTTTGATAGGTTGCTATACCTGGGAGCTTCTGTTCTCAACTGGTTGGTTGTTCTCCGGTTCAGCGTTATATAGTACCCGAAGGGACTTGGACTCTCTCCTTGTCCCGGTTGGATAGTCATCGTCTATCCCTCGAAAGCAATCACACAAGCTGTTTCCCATACTTGGTCCTTTCTGCAACAGTACATAGAACAGATGAGCCTGGTATGCATCCATCATGACCTCTAAGGCAGATGGATAGGGTCATGAAACGCTGGATGAGATAGTTGTCCCCACCTGCCACTCGTATTGAATCCCTGGTGCTCGGATCCTTGTATTTATCCTGCATCGATCCCAGCAGCAGCCATCTTCATGTATCTGGTCACATGAGAAAAGTTGACATTTGCCTAAGCAGGACACGGTTAATTAGAAAGAGGCGGAGTATCTATGGGGCGATTCCTACCTAGGTAAGTTATATGACTTATGATGACATTCACTGGTACGCTGTGCCTCATATACATACTGAATAAGCGTTTCGTGTGTTATTTAATTTAATTTTTAAGTTCTACATGTTAAGATTCACGAATTAGTTCTTGGCGTAAAAATTGTATTATGATGGAGTTCTATCTATGCGAGATAATCTGGGTCCTTCATCATCGTATTACCGTTTTTGCTAAATATTAGATATGTGAGTGTAAATTATGTATGCTCTAAAGTTTTCCTTTTTTACCTTTCCTCTGTCAAAATGCACGGAGCGATAACACCCTCAATCATGGTCATTCCTATACCAAATTCCTTAGCCATCGCTACTTTCAAGCACAAGAGTTTTACAAATGTATCGTGAAATTTGAGATGCTGTAAAAGGGCATTTCCATAGAATACACCTCAGTATGAAGATATTGAACTTTAAAAAAAATTATATTGCATATAAACATTCACAAATTTGGTAGATTTTCCCGGAGACCTTACCAGGTACATTTTGAACCACTAAGCCAAGAACGTTGATACCTATTTGATTATAATAAGTATCTTTCGAATTCATCTCAACTCTTACTGACTTGATAAAGTGACACAATTGCCATAGATGTAACTAATGTTAATAAGAAGTTGTTGTAACTTACCATTTTCATCTAATATATTTAAACGATCTTGACTGAGGGACAGGCTAAGTGAATGACTGGCGAAAATTCTGACCATGTTCTTGAGAAGTTAGAAATCCGAGACTTGTTACACAAGTAGTTATCGGGATGTTCAGTGTTCAGAAAAAATCTGGCATTGGAGGTACGTGCCCTGGGGGGCAGACGTTTTGGGGAGAGATTGTTTTAAAATCTATATTTTTGCTTCAGTCAAACGGAGAGACATGAAAAGCTAAAACTTGACGTGAATGTGCCTACTAAAACCCTGAATTCAGGAAAAAATATAAAGTTTCTGATCTATGTCCTAGGACATGTATCTGATTTGTTTTCTGATTTTCCAGGGTTGACGTTCTTGGAGAGTTTTTTTTTCGTCCTAGCAAATTAGGCTGAAATAGAAAAATAAAACTTAGCACATGCTACTACAGACATAATGTTGATTTCAGGAAAAATTTCAGCTGTTGTGGTGCGTCCCCTCAGGGCATAGCTTTTGGGTGGTTAAGGTTATATATAGACAATCGTCACTGACTGACGCTAATTCTATGTTCTAGATATGATGGAAGAATGAAACTTGGCATGTGGGCTTCAACTAGGATGCTGAGTTTACAGGTGAATGCCATGGGGGCACTGATTTCGGGAGGAAATCTTTTCAAATGATTTTTTTGTTTCAGTCAAACGGAGAGACAGGGAAACCTGAAAATTGGTATGAATACGACTACTAACACACTGAGTAGAAGAACAATTTCAAGTTTCCAATACATCCAATGGGGGCATATTTTTTGGAGTGACGATTTCAATTAATTTACTTTCGCCCTTTCCAAATCCTTCCGAAACGGAGAGGTGAACCTTGACACACATAACTGACATGTTGCTCCTTTCAGGAAAAAGTCAAATTTTGTGGTGCAGCAGTCGACCCACCTAAAAGTTGTGCAGGGAATACCTTTCGAGTGGGTCGACTTTCCAAATATATTTTTGCGTTTGAGACTTGGTGTATACGGAGTTCTCTGAGTACCGATTTATGTAGAAATATTATTATTTTGGCAAATCCCCTCAGGACATATATTTCGTGAGAGGCACATTTGCCAGGATTTATTCCAATCCAACAAAAGAGCGAGCAATAGAATGTTGAAACTCTGCTCAAAGGTGCCTGTATAATTGCTGAGTGCAGAAAAAATCCTATTTTAAAATATATATCCTAAAGTAAAATTATGAGCAGGCAGTATTTCAAGATTCACCTTCCCCTCTGACAAAGAGGGAAACATGAAGAAAACTGAAGTTAGGCTCGCTAGAAAGTATCGGAGTAACGATTTCGAGAAAAGTCCTCGTGACGTCCCCTCATGCAAATATTTCGACGGGATGTACATTACCAGTTTTTGCCACTTCGAAAATAAGCGCCGAAGGCGTAACAATAGCGAGTTTGTTCACCCGGTGGGCAAACGAACTCGCTGGTTAATATAATGCTCATAGTTTCTTCAGTCGTTTTACAGGAAACTAGGGTGTCAAATATCTCTACCTGAAAAGATCTGAGGGAAGCCTTTGGACTACGCACAATATCACGAGGACCACATTGCACAGTGGGATCTATGTATACACACGAAGGTTGAGTCACGGAGAAATAGACATAGCACTTGGCTCTGACGTTGACATCATGGATCCAAGGTCATGAATGTGTATGAAAGGGCGCAGCTCTATTCCTTATATCGCGGGTAGATATCAATCCCGGATCGCAAAGCATGCTTGTGTTTCACTGGAAGATGGTTGAAATACCCGTGTGGCACAGCAACGTTGAATAGACGTTGAATATATGTAGATATATCGACCTGGAGACGTTGAGTAAACGTCGAGAGTACACGTAGACTCGACGTGGAAATGGGAATATGATCTACGTAGAATAAACGTAGATTTGGAAACGTTGAGTAAACGTTGAGAGTCTACGTAGAATCGACGTGGAAATGGGAATATCATCTACGTGGATTAAACGTAGATTTGGAAACGTTTTTTTTTCTGTGGCTTTTCCAATTACTCCTTCCATCGTAGAGATTCGCAAGGAATACAATCCAACCAGGAAATTCCCCAACACAAGAGATATATTTCGTTTTCGCCAATTTCTCCCAATATTAACATTTCCAGAATAAACAGAACTTGAAGGAAAATAAATCACATATTGCTTTGACCAGATTTCATCAGATGATCACAGTCCAGTTCCACTCGCACTCTCTCGGCATCCATCAGTCACCATGAACTGCAAAAACGAGAAAACAAATTTAGTTGAAAGAGACATTCTCAAATTAAGAGATTAGTACTTCTGTTGAGGACACATCAAATGTGATAGACCCAATAGTAAAGTGTACCCCAGTTATACTTCTATTATGACTATTTTGAGGATCTCCACATTATCATGGAATCCAGTGAGCCTTTCTTCATTAGTTGCATAAATAATAGAGAGCTGCAAGGACTTACTTTTAACTTCAGTTTGCTCATTCAGATTATAATAACAATAGCCCACAAATCAAGAGGAAAAACTGAAATACTCTAATTCTATATTAGTGAGCCACTAATTCCATTGTACCAGGCTATCCTTAAGTAAGTGATGATTCCCTTTCATTGAAACATTGCATTTAAAATATAACTGAGACAAATCATGCAGAAATTCAAAACATGGGGTATATTTTCAGCAGCAATAACATATTTTTAATGGAAATAGAATATTTAGAATTAAAACTCCACTCTTCTCAAGTTGGATGACTACCTTATAAGTATTTCACTACACACTCCCACAGTAATTACAGAGGATTATATCTCATGATACAATCAAATGGTGATGATCCAATTCAAAGGGTAATGAAGCATGTCACCAATGACCTGACAAGAGGAGTGGAAAAAGTTTTGATGTTTTTGAGGACCGCATGAATTCTCCCCTTTTAAACACTTATATTAACCCTGTCTCCATTAAGAAAAACCTTTTTTTTTCTCTTGCCTTGCCTTGGAAGTTGGGAAGGAGGGAAAAAAATGGTTTTTCTTAACTGAGACAGGATTAAGGATCACTCTCCTTTCCACCATCTTCACTCACTGGTACAAAGGTAAGCATTCTCATTTTGCTCTTGTTAACACATTCTATAATCAAAATACTGATCATCCATGAACAGAATTTCAAAGTCTGGAAACAAGCTAACCCCCTCCCCCACATATTAATTTTGGAAATCCTGTCAAAAGCATTCTCATTTTGCTCTTGTTAACACATTCTATAATCAAAATACTGATCATCCATGAACAGAATTTCAAAGTCTGGAAACAAGCTAACCCCCTCCCCCACATATTAATTTTGGAAAACCTGTCAATCAAACCTATAAACTGTGGGAATTTTCCACCTGAAAACTGAAGAATAATTCTGGCAGCAGAGTTTGGATCACTTACTTTATTTCTAGTGTGCTTGGCCTCTGCTTGTTGAAGTCTTTTAGGGGCATTTTTCAGCCATGAAGAAAGGGCTTTATTGAAATCCTTTTTGGTCACATCCTGGAATAAGCATTCTCATTTTGCTCTTGTTAACACATTCTATAATCAAAATACTGATCATCCATGAACAGAATTTCAAAGTCTGGAAACAAGCTAACCCCCTCCCCCACATATTAATTTTGGAAATCCTGTCAACCAAACCTATAAACTGTGGGTATTTTCCACCTGAAAACTGAAGAATAATTTTGGCAGAAAAGTTTGGATCACTTACTTTATTTAAATCCTTTTTGGTCACATCCTAGAATTTTGGATTCTGTTGCACTGCATCTATAAATTGAAAAAATAAAATATTAAAGCTCCAAATTACAAAAGCTGTACAATGAAATGTTCAGATGTCACTTACCAAAAACAATTTCATATGATCTGGTGATTTTGAAGGGGACTTTTAGCTTCCTTCCCTCAACACTGAACTGGGCATGTCATCCACATCTATTCACACACAACTGTGAAGAAAGGGAAAGTGGAGGAGATGGAGAGGAGAATTGTTGAGAAAATGAATAATGTAATATTTCTGGATGCAGACTTGGATCATCAGAGGAGAATGGAATTCTTCTGGGATGACACCGACAGGAAAAGGAGCAATTATTGGATTGTCGTGATGTGTAGAACAGAAGAAGAATTTAGTGCCATTCATGGACTTTTTTCCCAATGGGGTATAACCCCATTGAATTGGATTGGATTAAAATTTGGGGTATACCCCAATGGGGTATACCCCAATGGGGTATACCCCAAATGGGTCCTTTGGACCCATTTACCCGAATTTGTACACCACGAATGGGTACACCATACGGCGATATATGGTATTGGACTGAATCATGAAATGTTGTGAGGTGATAGATTGCCAGATAGATTGCACAATTTCTTCTCCATTTCTTTACACTAGATGAGATGATGACACCTTCTCTCAGGCCTCCAACCAAGATAGTTGCCGATCAGACAATATCAGAAGAATATATCAGAATTAATTAAAATTCGGACTGCAATTTTTTCCGATCCCTTAAGATATGTCCAAACTGTCGGAAAGATGTCTTCAGGATATCCTATAAAGACCAGGGACAAGTAGTCCAATTAGGTGCTGTGGGTAGTGACTTCTGGGTTAGTGTTCTCATCAGAACCAAGATACACATGGTTATCAATTTCAACACATTACATTGGATCCACGTTTTTTGAAGATGGGAAATGAAATTCCCATCTCAATCTGAATTGTGAAAAATATATATGTTATTTGTGTGTTTTTCTTCAATTATATTTTTGGCATTCATATACTTGTGTTGCTCTTTTCTGATTTTCTTGGATTGCCACATGTAATGTGTTATGGAATTGGAATTGATATCGAAAGGATGCACTTGTAATTTGGTCTGTTGAGAACACTAAACCAGCTGGGTCACTCTTCTCCACCACTCATATCATCATTATAGTGAGGAAGACTCCACATTGCAATCCCATACTGTGAGTCATACTGTGACTGACGCAATCAGTTGGTTGACTCAGTGTGTGTCACATGTCCCACCTACAAATATGAAAAATAAATAAATATTTCTCTTCAGGATTATTCTCCCATTGATTATCCAATAAATTCTGCATAGTCGTTAACATTTAACAACGGATGTACCTTCCCCAATAGCACAAGTATGTCTTGAAGACGTCTTAATACTGTTTTCATGAATAAATTAGACATCTCAAAGACATCTTGACAAAACGTCTTGAATGCCTGCAAATGTCCCCTTCCAAAGATGTCTTTATTTGTTACTTTGAAAGCAAGTCAGAGATGTTTTGAAGATAACTCATTTTCCCTAAAATGGTATAGTAATACATTGGTTTCAGAGTTACTTAGACATTAGGTACCAGTATGTCGAGTTTCATGGAATTAGAAGCATTAAAAGATTGGGCAATGTAAGAGTTTGTCATTGATCTAACCTAGGTCCTTTGCTTTACCTCATTCATGTGAATGACATTTATAACCCATGTGGCACAGCAACGTAGAATATACAGTATGTAGATGTATCAACCTGGAGACGTTGAGTAAACGTCGAGAGTCTACGTAGAATCGACGTGGAAATGGGAATATCATCTACGTGGATTAAACGTAGATTTGGAAGCGTTCTTTTTCTGTGGCTTTTCCAATTACTCCTTCCATCGTAGAGATTCGCAAGGAATACAATCCAACCAGGAAATTCCCCAACACAAGAGATTTTATTTCGTTTTCACCAATTTCTCCCAATATTAACATTTCCAGAATAAACAGAACTTGAAGGAAAATAAATCACATATTGCTTTGACCAGATTTCATCAGATGATCACAGTCCAGTTCCACTCGCACTCTCTCGGCATCCATCAGTCACCATGAACTGCAAAAACGAGAAAAAAAATTTAGTTGAAAGAGACATTCTCAAATTAAGAGATTAGTACTTCTGTTGAGGACACATC
>CAJPEV010001927.1:0-54045 GCA_905338385.1 Darwinula stevensoni
AGACACGGTAGAAGAAACTACAGAAGATGATAGCAATGCGTAGCATGGGGTAGCATGGGTCGTATGGTATATACAAGAGAGGAGCTAGATATAATATATTTCGCCGAAAGCAAATGGAGCCTCTACCCTTTCAGCTGACTTTCAGAGCCCCTAAAATACTGGAATAGTACGGATGAAACTTGGTCCATTCATAGATTTTGGTATTTGAAAGAAGATTGCACATTTTTTATGATTCGAGTGGGCGTGAACACGAACTTGTGGACATCTGTATGCGTAAAGCCGATTGCACCATGACTCTTGCGGTGAGGCATTTCCGCACCTCATATCAAATAAAAATGAAAAATTTTCTCCCAATCATGGAAAACATCCAGATGGGAAAAAAAATTAGTGAAGACGTGAAAATAAAACATCCTGAGGATCTCTCTCACCTCGGAGCTCATGGACACGTGCAGTACCTTCCCAGTACCTTTCCAGTACCAATACCATTCCGAACTCGGCTCCTGTCATTCCCAAAACAAGCACCGGCCGTCTCTCGAAGGTACTTGAATTGCACCTCGGGCCTTGGCAGCCCGGAAGCTCACTAACTTCTCGGGTGATCATCCGATGAATAAAGAATCCCAACTTCTGATAGTTACCTGTCCTCGGCTCTCGCAACTCTGTTCTCTGGGAAAAGTATGAAAATGCTCATGACGCCCCTTTTCGACTCCTTTTCCTGAGAACTTCGAAATTTTATGCGAGTTCCCTCGCGATAGAAGTATATCGGAGGGCGAAAATGTTTCTCCGGTCCATTCAACGGCATCTCGGCGATAGTTAACGTCTCGACGAGATCTCCCTTCGATAACCTCGTCGTCGTCGAGATAATGTAATCTTTCGACACGGAAAAACCTCTCCCGCCCGTATCTGATAAACGCATGACCGCCGCCTCGTCTGCGAGAAAGTGATCGACACGATTGATACACGGCTTCGTACCGGGTTTGGACGTCTCATGATACTAAAAATGACTCATCGGAAAGACATCGTTCTGCACTTTGTCAATAAGCACGAGAATATGATCGAATCCCTTCCGAATCCGCCACTATATTGTAAATTTTTTTTATCTTACGTAACCTCGCGTATGGAAGCGGATGGACGCGATGGGCAGCGAGCTGGCGCGAATTCATCCGGTCCCTCTTGTCGTCGGCAATATTGCTTAGACGGAATTTGACTTTTTTTTCAGCCGGGAGACGCTCGAGCGGTCGAGCCGATGCATGGACGGTTCTGGCGATTCGCTCGTCTACCATAGGACTGTTTCCTGCAATCGCGATTCTCTCGCATTCTTCAGCAACTCGAGATTCGTTCGAGATCCTCTCTCGTCCTCGCTCTCTCTCTCTCTCTCTCTCTCTCTCTCTCTTCCCCCTTTCGGCGCCGAACGCGGATGGAAATCTTTTCCTCGGCGGAATCTCGTCCTGAAAGTTTTCCCATACGTCCATTTCGGATTGAAAGACAAGCTCTGGGATGATGAATCGTGGCACTCCATCGAGGACCACCCGAAACGCAGATGGAAATGGAGGAAAATGATGGAAGGAAGGAAGTACGGAAGCAGAGAGAAGAAAGGGAGAGAAAGAGAGCGAGAGAGAGAGAAAGAGAGAGAGAGAGAGGTAGGACGGGGATCGAAGCCGGCGCCCGACACACTGGCGCCATCCCATACCAAAGCCAGCCAATCCCAGAAGACGAAGAACCTTTTTCCCCTTTTCTCTTCTCCAGGCACCCAATGATAAATGAGGGGGGATTCTTCCTTGTAAAGTTCTCCCCGTTTTGCTCGGATGGATACCGACTCCGGCATCCCTGCCAAGAATCGCGGACGATCCTTCACCGGGAAGTTTTCGCCCGGCGGGTCTCGCTCGGATCGCTTCCAATTCGTCTTCCGAGGCTTCTGGAAGTTTTCAGATCGCTCGAAAAACGGTTTGGAATCGCGGAGATGTGACGCCTGCGAGGGCCGGGAACCCGCGATGCCGGCGACACAGGCAGGAGAGGCTGCCTCTCGGGGGGTTGCGATTTTCTCTCCTCGTCCTGTTCGTTTAATTACGCTGGGCATGTTCAGATCTGAGTATTCAGATCAGATCGACTGATGAATTCGCCTTGTGCCTGATGCACTTCGGGGCACAGATTTCACTTGCAATTGACGTTTCCCAACTCTTTGCCGTTGTCTGAATCAGAGGAAATGACGGAATCATGAAAAATCTAAAATAAAATCGGAAAGCGAGCTGGAAATACCCGCGAATATTTCAGAAATAAATAGTAAAGAGAATCAGATCAGGGTGGAACATTTGATCCACCCCTTGTAGTTCTCTCCCTAAACAACTTCGCGTTCACTGCTTTTGTGCTGAAAATGCAGAAAGAAGTGGGGAGATTTTCAAATGCGTAATAGAATTTCTACACATTCATTACAATTGGCTTCGCGGAAATCCATTTCTATCCTGTGAAACGAGTATCTTCGAGGTCTTTCTCAGAATTCGGGAAAGGGAGACGCGTTACTTTCATTTTTGCTGGGAAGTCTGCATCATGATTTTCTGGTGGAACGGCAAAACTTTGTCTGCCTTCCTGAGAAATATTATTTTGAAAAAAGTTGAGTGGAATTGAATTTCACTTTCCCTATGGACTCCCATAAAGTGATCCAATAAGTGATAAAATATTTCTCGTCTGTTAAGCTTAAAAGCTTTAATATAAAAAAGGAAGAAATTCTACTTGATGTGGAAGTTGGTATGTAGAACAAGATAAAATACGGACTGAGTTTTTTTTTTTACAGAATTATTGTCAAAACAGACGTTCCTCGCAAACATTTTATAAATTTCCTGACTGCGAAAATGGGAAGAAGAATCAGCGGCTGCCCTGAGATGCCGAGCCCTGGGACCGGGTCGTCGGAGTGACACGTCACCGAAAGAGATTCCCAGTCCACCTTCCGTCCTTCGTGGTTGACGTTTCCATTGTTGACGAACAATTTCTCAAGGCGACGTCGACGGGGCTATCGATGGAACTGATGAAATCCTGCATTTCTCAATACTTGGAGTCGTATTCTCCTTCCCTCGCCCTACCGACCCGCTCCGTTTGACCCATTCTCGAGTCACCGACGCGAGGTCCACTTTGGGCTCGATTTGGACCCTGGACTGGATTTGCCTATTTTTTAATAACGAGACCCGGCTTTTCGGGTAGACGACACGAGCGACCGCCCAGGGTGGTGCCTACGTTGGCTCACAGAGTCTTTGTACATGGCGCTCGGCCAACACAGGCGGTCGCCTGTGTCTGCTACTCGCGATGCCGGCCCCGATAGCGATCGATCGTATCGAAGTGCTAAGAAATGAAAGCCAAATACTTGATCCTCGTTCCTCTGTGGATTGCGAGCCTGGCATTCCGACTCTCGTCGTGCCATACGCCACACGAGCAACTTCAGCCGACAGAATCCTCCTTTTTGCATACGAATTCGAGGAACTCACCCATTTGGACGCACATTCGGGTGTTTTTGCGCTTGCAAAAAGACCCCGGTTCAGATCGAACGAGACAGAGTCTCTGCATTAGCTCCTCGGCTCCCCTCTAGCCGTTGCACGCCTGTGGGGGAGATAAGTGATTGAGGCCGTTCAGCGTACCGCCTTTTCAGAGGGAGCAGGGCGAGGCCGAGTGTGACACTGTGTGACGAAGTGAGGGAATGGGAGGGGGATTTTCTCGGGGTTCTGCAGGAGCTTCTCTCGCTTTCCTATTTTCTTTTTATTGTACGTATTGTGATTTGTGAGCCTTTTTTTTTTAAATCCCCGTTATAGACATTTTTCGTCGTTACAGTTATTAGTTGTCGTACGTTGAGGTTTTAGATAGCCTAAGAAAACGGATGCTGATATTATTACTTAAATATTGTATATTATATTTATTACTTGTATCGTCTCCGTGAGACCTGACATATATGGGAGCAAGGGTTCTCGCAGAATTGTTAAGTGGCATGACGAAGGTGCCAGAAATCTCTCTTTGAGTGTGAAGAAATGAAACGGTTCCGATAGAGGAATAATTTAATACGCCAGAAGGGCCGTCTGCAAGTAGAAGGAAGAGAGAGTTTGAGCCTTACATCTCGATTTATGAACTGCACCAGCGAGAGGAAAAAGAGGAAAGAAAGAGAAGGGATCATTTATCGGAGGGATATTCGGCTATTCCCGGGGCTGCAGCGATCGCTCATCAAAATTCATGCAGCATCCCGATGCGATCGAAGAGGGAAGACCGCAGGCGTCGCTCGTTCCGACTCTGTTTCCTTTTCTCCGTTTTCTCGGAGAGGAAGGAGACGGACCGAGAACAAGAGAGCACGGAGGGGAAGGAAAAGGGAGGAGATCGATGTTGATGCGTCTCGCTCGAGATCTGCTAGGGTGCGCTAGGATCGAGCGTTCCCCCTCTCTCCCCAGCTCCCCATAATCAGCCGACATGATGGCTGCCCTCTTACAGCATCTTCTTGTGTTAACTCCGTGTTTTATCCCTCGTTTCTCCCCGTCGTAACCCCCAAACGCGGGGAATCGGCTACGGTAAGTTCATTTCTCGTCTCCTGATCGTATTTGAGTAAGAATCGTGCCTTTCGAGGCAGCTGATTTGACGAAGCAGTTGCTTCGTGTGACAGCTGGGTATGTTGAACAGTGCCGATGATGCAAGTCGTATTGGTCACTACGCTGCTGTCCATCTCAAGCATCTGTTAAAATAGACCCGAATGCCTCGGTTCATTCACGAGGACCTAAACTGAGATTTGGGTTGCCGTAGCGCGTTCATCGACAGCTTATTAGGCCTAGGCCGATGATAGGTTGCGAACTTGAGTGTCTCCTAGGGCAAATCCTGACTTCTATTAACATGTCGGCATGAATCTCATTTGATGCTGTGGAAGATCGTGAAGTGGAACATAAGATAACAGTGATTCTGCAGCCTGAATGATGTTGACTTGCCCCTAACGTTAAGGGAGGAGCCACACTAGTCGCCTCCGAGGCCGAGGGCTGTTTATGTTGCCCATCTCATGAATTTAGTTCATAGGACCTATGGAGCTGACGGTGCAGGTTTGTTTTCGGCAAGCAGTTAGACTTAGACGATGATTTATACACCCACCTGCACGGCCTGAGATGAGAATAATGCCAGTTGCAATGTGAGGAAGAAGCCTGATGCGGTCGATGGTAGGCCTCCGCGCTCTTGGGTTACAGATAAGAATTTAGATCTCGTATAGGTTGTTCATTATTTCTTATAGCAACTAGTAGTTTATGGCGATTTTTGTGATTAGACCCAAATTTTATCATTCGTAATTTATATTTTTTTTTTTGGGGGGGGGGGACGACGACCGGGTGAGCCTGTTATTACAACACTTTTCCCAGCAGACTGCATGAAATCGGTGCCTAGAATTTTATTGAAGTAAATGCACCTCCGACTTCTCAAAGCTGGTAGGTGTAAGGTACTGAGGCTGTAGTACTGGTACTGCCTGTAGGAACTATACCAGTCGAAAAGGATGAGCTCGATTCATTCATTGAGACATAATCATACCAGGAAATCGTTCTTGCATGATAGGAGAGGAGGAGTCTTTCTTACTCCTCTGTCTCCACATGTTTTGTCATCATGAAAAGCAATTCTAGAGGGTAGTTGATAAATGACTGGTAGGGTTTTGATGCCTGAGAAGCATCATCGATGACGGCTTCAGTGGGGAGTGGGGGATTGAAAGGGATGGAGGAAGGGAAATGGCGAATTCGTGTGATCCATCACATTTAAATGTTCATTTAGGGCCCGGGGATCCGCCCATTAGCATCGCATAAAGAGAACCCTGAAAAGAATACAGCACACTGCAGCGCTCCTTTTTTCCCCTTCTTCTTCTTTCCATTGTGAGCGAGGGATGTTGAAGTGAGTGGGATGCTAGGTCTATGTGATAGGCCCAGGCCTCGGCGGATCGATCCCGGCTGTTCCCGAAAGCTCAGCCCTGCGCTTAATCAACGCCCTGTTCCTCCCATTAATCCCCTCCTAATCTACAGCTGATGGTGTTCATGACTCGACGGGCTTTTTTCTTTACACTGTTACATGGCGTCCCGGTGGTTCATCGTCCACACCTGGTAATCCCCTACCTCTATTATGTAGGCGTGGATGATGCGCGGGCGTGAGTTTTACTGAATGAAAGAAGGTTACGAGGTGAATCATGTTGACTTTCGCGGGAGCAGGGAGAAGGGAGGGGGTGGGGACTGGACGGTGCCGGCGAGTCACGCAGTCGGTGCTAGGTGGGGACGAGGTACCACGGCATGCGCCTGGCACGTGTCCCTCGCGTCTTCTCGCTTGTCCTTCCCCTCCAAGAGTTTCCACCTCTCCCATGGAATGTGTGTGTGAGTGTGTTTGTGCATGCACGCTTGTGTGTGTGTGTGGAACCAGTGCAGGTGTGGGTTGTCAATTCGTTACAACCGGATTTTTCTTCGCTATTCAATGCGGGCTGTGTGCGTGCGTGCCTTCGTACGTTTCTGTTTGGCTCGTGTCCATCTAATGCCAATGGCTAGTCCACATTGGCTTGGGCTTGCATTGAAGCTGAAGCGTCATTCCATTCTCCCTTCCGTCCGGGGTTTCGAGAAAGTGACGTCATTTACCGTGACGTCACCGTGTCCGGTTTGACTCATTCAGGGGAGGGCAGGAAGGATGCAAAAAAATATAGGGAGACGAGAAGAAAAGAAGATAGAAGAAGAGGGAGCGAGATATTTTTGGCAAAGGGCTGGATGTTGTGCCAAACCTCATCCCTTCTCCTTCCGTGTGTGTGTGTGTGCTGGCACTGACGAAGCCTGGCGAGCCGAGGACTGAGGGGCTCTCTTTCGGCGACGGAAGTCAGTGGCGATTATTTCCTTTTACTTCCTCTTCCCTCCCCTCCCATGGAGAGAAGACGGGATACGTTTCATTCTCCTGACCTTAAGCCCGTTCCCGGCGATAACCTACTGTACTCCGCCCTCCTCCGGTTCCTTTACTGCTCGCTCCTAATGTTTTGAGGGAGGCACAAGGATATCCATTCAGAACTGAGGGAAACGTTATACCCCCGAGGATTTCGGGCAGCGGGCTCCGTGATGTTTGGAAAGGTTTCTTAGTATAAGGTGTCGCAAGGGGAAAGAAACGAGAAAGGAGGAGCGAAGACCCGACCTTCCATTCTCTGATGGGATGGATCCACCTTGCCCTTGAAGAGAGCTCTATAGAGGGAGAACCCGACCCACGCCATGACCATATGCATGCCAGCTGGTCATAGAAAGGCATGGAACGAGGAGATACCTTACCTGGCAACCCATTGATCGGGATCTAAGTACCGAGAATGGAAGCAGGGAAAGGATCCGAAGCGAAGATCCCTCCCTCCTTTGGTATTCTTTCTGGTATTCTGCCCAGATTCACGCCATATGGGCTGGCTTTGCCCTTCGTCTCCCCTCCCCACGATCATGATGATGCAAGAGGTGGAGTACGCACGACCTCGTAGGGAGAAAAGAAAAAAAAAAAAGATCTAGCTCTCCTCGGGTTCCCTCCTACCCATTTCTGTGCCGTCTCTTTTAGCTTCTAAGCCAGTTTTAATACAACGCGCCTCATATATTTGAGGAAATACGTTTGATAAAATGTCATAAATTATATGTATTTGCTTGTGTGCGTTAGCCCACTTCCGAGTATGACGTAGCGTTCTTTTTTTTTTAAACACTGATAACTATCTCATCCCATCTTGTGCATGCGGCAAAATCAACCAAGGTTCGACGGGTCATTAGACCTGTTGAAAATACAATAATGAATGTTTTAATTTTTACATGAGGTATTGATGACGACCCTGATTCAAGATCACCTTTCTCTCGCTCAGGTTTTTCTGCGCGTATTCAGTCTCTGATCTGTCTTCGTGTAGACTGAAAACGTGTGTGGGGGAGGGGGGTGGGGGTGGGAGCCAAAATTAAGGAATGCCAAATGAGAAACGTTTTCTTTCACACCAGCAGTTGCTGCCAAGCCCTCACATGTAGGCATATCCATTCGTTCGTCGACTGCGTTTTACCTGGGTTTATCGCGTGACCTCTGAGCTCAAGGTTCTTACCTTGAAGATACATATCTCCAATGCAGATTTTTTTGGTGGGGGGGGGGGGGGGTGAAAAGAATATCCCGGTTTCGGGCAGCCTGGAAAGCCGCTTCAAAAGACCACAGGACCTCTACTGTACAACATATTTGTAAAACAATACTGGCACGCTTAAAATAATAAGCTTCTTTCGGGATCTGTATCTTGCTGCAATGGGGCTTTCTCCTCAGACGGAAAAGATCGTTTCTCTCCGCTTTGGACCCTCTTGGACTAATCTGCGAATGAGAGTGGCAGTATAATAGCACTGGCCCCTCTCGAGTGTATCATCGTGTCAAATGCAGGTGACAAAAAAAAGAAAATCCCTCTTCTTTCCTCCCTCTCTTGACCCTTTGCACCATAGATCACACTTGGCTCTGTCTGCGTGCCCAATGCCATTCATCAGAGCGAGGGGAGAAAAAAGGGGAGTGGTGTTTTGACAAGGGAGAAAAGTATCCCCGGGCCTTGGTCTCAGGTTCGCCTCAGCCGATTTGTCTCGAAGGAGGTCGTGAAAAATGAACCTCTTGCAAGATCAAAATAAAAAAATTTCCTTCAAGTTGAGCCAAGAAAAGATTTCGTTGATCTTTTGGGAAGAGAACCTTGCATATGCGTGCTTTGGGATTTTCCCCCTCTCCCCCCTTTTCTTTTTCTCTTCATGGCTGTGTTCATGTTGAATTTGGGGAAGTTTTTTTGGGGGGGACGAATGCGCCGAGAGTGTATTTTGGAGAATCCTGTGACCTGTTTATTTCCCCCTACCCTCATCATGTGTGTGTCTTGGCCCTCTCTCCTTGTCTTCTTCCCTTGGCCCTATTTTCGCTTCTTCCTCTCCTTCCCTCCCATTCTCTCCTCCCTCGCAAGGAAAAGAGGGATCTGGTTTTCTCCTCCATCCCCCGCGTCATCGGGAGGTGAGGGAGAATGCTATTGTAACAGCTACTACCTTGTAGGTCCGATCTCCATTCCTACGTCTCTCTCGGACCGTTCCACTTGGGATGGAATTGAGCATAAGTGTACTTAGCATTTTGAATCGAGTTGATCTGATACTGTTCACATCTAAATAGAGAGCCGCTTTTTTTGCCCCCAATGAGGTAAATCTGGCATCCAGAGAGCCGCAGTTGCCTAGCTATGTAGTGGTATAAAATATTACGCTAATTATTCCTCCATGGAGTTATGTTTGGGATAATAGTGCTCGTAGAATAATAAATAAATGGAGAGACTTTAAATTGATAAGAGACAGAAAGGGGGGGGGGAGGGAGGAGGAGGAGGAGAAGAGAGTTTGTCATTTGGTATGATGAATGGAATGAGAACAATCAGCTAATGGAAACGCATCAGCCTCCCTTCCTTCCTTCCCTTGCATTGAATCCCGGGATGGGATAATCCGAAATGCATATTATGCCAGTGTCTGCCATGATCTCATCTCTTCCCGTCGGTCATGCTCAACCGATCCTGTCATCTCCCCTTCCTTCTGAAAAGTTGTCACATTCTCCATGCATGGCATCCCTTCCCCTCCCTCACCCTGTCACTTGAGATTGGAAGTTTTCTCAGGATGAGAATTGCCAATAGTTGTGCCTCGTAGACCTATCACACCCTCGTCATTCCTCCACCATAGCAGAATCGTCTTGGAGGTAGATCCGCGAATGCTTAAAAACTCAGTCGTGAGTTCTTTTCTTTCTTCCTTCTGTCAGGAAGGAATGGGGCAATGGACCTGCTTATACAAGATACCATACTGAAAGAGGAGGGAATGTAAGTGATGAAGGGAATGAGTGCGTAGGACGAGGATCATTAGTCTCCGTGCTAAAATGTTACATTCCATCCATTTCTCCCCTTCTTCCCTACATCTGTCTCCATCATCAAGGTTGGGAAGGCACCATTTTGCCATTCAACATCTCTGCATGCAAGTCATGATTCCTCCCCTCCCCCCCATCCCTCCTCATTGATATGTAATCGATCTGTCGTGGATGGGGAACCCTGCTCCACCCATGATGCTTTGTTTCTGTTTGGGTTGGAAGCAGGTGAAAGGGTCTTCGGTAGCAGTGTGGCGCCATACTGTCCTGGGTGCTTTCTTGTCGTTAAGGCCCCTTAGTACCATTCACCAGTTCCATTAGGACTGGGAACGTCCCGTTTCCCTCCTGATTCAAGGCCCACTTCCCCGCGAGATGAATCAGTGGCATGTAATCGAATTATGTGTAGAGCAAGTCTTCCTGCCGTCTTGCCCCCCCCCCTCATCCGAATTCTAGTTCTGGCGAGATGCCAACCCTGCTGATGGAGTTTTTGAAGAGGGAACGGGGGTGGATCCTCTGAATCTGACCTCCTGTTGGTCGAACCGAAATGAAATGGAAAGGAAACACGAGCCGAATCCTCTGTCACTGTCTCACATAATCCAGTTACTCTGATCTATATTCCCCCCCAATCCATGAGTGAATTAGCGAGGGGGGATTAAAAGTCGCTCATCCATCGCCTGTCCGTGTATGACCGAGGGGAGAGAAAGGAGGGGACAGTCAATGGCATCATGGATTATGAGGGGGGGGGGGGGGGGGGGAAAAANNGGGGGGGGGGGGGGGGGGGGGGGGGGGGGGAGGAAAAAGAGAAATATCTTCTTCCTCTGCTTCTCCTTTTCAGCTGATTTATTGGAAAGGAGAAAAAAATTTTCTCATCCCTACTCCCCCCATGGCTTCAGCTCCAACGAACAGAAATTGTGATAACGGGAAGAGCTGAGAGAGAGAACAGCGAGGTCCTTGTCTCAATTTCAATGTTTCCTCTCGTCCTTTCGTTTCACTATGCTACTTCCTTCTTCCGCGGAATTCGAACGGTAAACACATTATACTACAGTGATGTGTTTGCCATTGTCGTTCGAGTGTTCCCTTTCATTCTCAACCCTCTTTCGTCTCGAAACCTTGAAGCCGGATACTCAATGGTGATGAAAAACCAAGAAAATTTTAGCCGCAAATGATGCGAGGGGAAGGGCTGGGAAAAATAGCCGAATGTTTAAGTGGTGTTGAGTTACTGGATCAGGTATCAGGTCTCGAATGCACGGAAACTCATGGCGAAAGTCGACCGTTTCGAGGGAAAGCAATAGAGCTCGATCTCTTTAGTTGATGTTGACGATGGTGATTGTGAACGGGAAAACAGTGATTGATGCAGAAGGGGAAGAGAACGGAAGTGCGTTTCCGGTTCCGGACTCCTGTCTCTCTGCTTCATGGATTCTCAATAGATCCCTATCCGATCCAAAGAGAGAGAGGCAAGTTTTCCCCTCTCTCCATTTATCACAGCTGCCCCCTCCCTGCTCGCTCGCGCTCATCTCATCCTCCCCCCCCCTTTCGTTATATTGCTTGTGTCCATTGTCTGAGACTCGAGGCTCGAGGCTCGACTTGGGATTATTGAAACTTTTTGCCTGGCCTTTCCTCCCCAGTACGATCTAAGACATATATAATGATATGCCAGAGAGATATGTATTGATGAGATAACTCGTTGCTATGGTGAGAGTAGTAAGCGTTTCGTAGCCTTAACATAAAGAGACTGGATACGAATTGGCATGGTAACGGCTATTACTTCCTTTTTTTTTAAATATATACATGTGTTTTATTTTATACGCCAACACATGCCTATATATAGTTTTGAAGTGGGAGGGACGTGTGTCATCTTCCCTGGACGATGATTTATTGAACTCCGGATATGATGGTGTGGATAGACCCACACTTTCCTAAAAACGACATAGAACGGGAGGATGGTCGTGGTTCCAGGAAAGGCTAACGTTGTCAGTTGGTGATGTTAGCTTCATTTATACGGAGGTCACAGCTCTTTAAGCAGTTGATGTCATTGAAGTGTGATTTTTAACCTCATTTCAACGTATTTGCCTGCGTGAGAGTGACGTCTAGCACGTTGGGCTGCGTCTCCGTGAGGATTCTTTTTCTTCTTTTCATACTAGGGTACCGCTTCAAACGTCCATTGCTAGTGGCTTTCTCTCGTTTACTATGATCCATGGAGAAATATAGAATTAATGTCGGATAAGAGAGATTTTTTTTTCCCTAAGCCATGAAGGGAGCTGGGATCAATTAGGCGTGAAGAAACGAGTGAGTCAGAAGATTCCCTCTCTTGCCCTGTATCTGTCTGACTGCCTCTTTTGCTCTTTCTCTCTCTCTCATGCATTTGATGAATTAGACATGGTAATGGTAGGGATTCTGGGGTTGGGATTGGTCCATTTCCCTCGGAGGGGGGCGGAGCTTCCGGCTCAGCAAGTCTTCCTTCCCCTTCTTTCCCCTATCATGTAGTTCTCCTTCCTACCCGGTGGCCAAGAGTTCCTACGTCCCTGCTTTCTTTCGTATCTCCGCACCCTACCTTGGTATTCTTCTTTCTTGCTTCGTCATGTATCCAGTTGTGATATCTCCCTCGATAAAAATGTATTAGAAGGCGGAAAATGAAATCTCACAAAATGATCTAAGCCATTATTTGAAAAGTTCGCTTGAGCTCTCTCTCAGAAGTGCCCGATCATCTCCAAAGCGGGAATCTGAAACTTATTTTGATCTTCATTGTTCACACGGTATGACAAAAAGACTCCCAACTTGGAAGAAAGAAACGCTGCTCTTAGTGCTGCTTTTTTTCACGAAGCTTGCATCCTGCGTAGGCTTCTATGTTTGCGTGAGACGTGTGAGATTTCTTTAAAATTCATCGTGCCAAAGAAAGGCTATGTGCAATTATGCAAAATAAGCTGGATATTGAAAGTGGACAGGGGCCCCCACGGGGGCGTTGAAGGGAGAAACAGCCTTCGTGGCGTGGGTGCGTAATTATGCATATGCAGTGTCTTGTCATTTTGTTGGGGCTGGAGTCCCCGTCCTTCTTCAATTTCCGATTTCTACTCTATGATCGCCTTGATGTATCAGAACGAAGTTTTATGACATTTCAAAGGGGTATTGGGAACATTTCTTTCTATACAAAGTACAAGTTTCGTTGGAACGGCGCCACTAAGTCCAGAGCATGTGGATGGCTTCTGTGAGTGAAGAGTTGCAGTATTAAGTTTAAAAAGTCGGGGTTCCTTTTTTTTTTACCACACCCTGTAGAAGATTCAGAACATTTTTTTCCGACAGGAAAGAAGAGTACCTTGGCTGTTGAGACGCGAACACTCTTCGTACGAATTTCTATATTCCATCTATATCGCCGCTTCTGCTACAAGACAACTAAAGGAGAAACTTCCACCTTTCTTGGCTATTTCGCTGGATAAAGGCTTTACCAAGTGCTTCATGCCATCAAGGATGGAGGGTTTTCCCTAAGCATTCATTTTTATCTTTTGCTTTTGAGTCAAGTGAGGCTCGAAATTTGAGACTCTAATCCTGAAACTCGTACAGAGAAGTCAGGACTTTCTATCGCGTAGTGCTAGGCGTTTTCTTCCCGCCACCTCTGCCAGGACGGGAAGGGATGATAATAAGCTTCAAAGCCTCCGCCTTGTCTCCTCTCCAGCCATTCAGAGAAAAAAAAATTATGAGATCTTCTGACCCCTGGAGGAGTGGATGTTATCTCGCCGGTAACGAGTGGAGGTGGAGAGGCTCTTGAGCAGTGGTACTCAAACCGTGGCCCGCAAAGGCATGTACTTTTCAGTAAGAATGAATTTTTAATTAGTACCAGTAAGCCTTTTTTCAGCGGGTCCAACGTAAAGTTGGTTATGTCCGGATGTGCTGCTCCCCGGCTCAAAAAGTTTAAGTAACACTTCACTAGAGGAAACAGGCGACCATCCAGACAGTCACGTCACGCGAGCCTCCTCTGCTCGCACGGCTTCTCGTTTTCCCATCAAATTTTCACTGGTGTCGGTAGCTCCTAGCATACCACATGAGCTAAGGATGTAGGTAGCAGAGTGGCAATGGATCAGTGTTACTTCTTTTAGCATGTTAACCTTGTTCGTTGTTGGTCGTGTCAGTGAAGGGACAGGGCGTGTGCACACTTCCAGCGTAACGGAGCGCAAAGCGCTTGAGCACCCGGCGCGCAAAAATAGAACCCGTTCAATTGAATGGGAGTGTGGGCGTCGCTCTATTTCCACACCCGTGCGTATGATGAGAATCTATATATTTACTATATTCCTTTTGGTGGATAATTTCAGTCGCGAGAATGTCTGCCTGCTCTTTCATCTCTGCCGTAGTTTTGGGTGATCTGGGTGTTTCTGGCTTAGTACTAAGTTGACGGGACTTTAGAAGGCAAATTTCATTGCATTATATTGTTGCATATCCTATCAATACTGTTGCAATCTCGCTGGGGATTGTGAGACTCGGGTCGACCACTGAAGCCGCCGTTCGCCTTGGACCCAACCGGATTGGATGCTCGATGACCCCTTAAGCAGCTAACGTCGAAGGCTGAAGAGTGAAGTTTATGACTGCAGATGGTGCGGAACAGCTAAGATAGCAGCTCAGGTGGCTGACCTGATTGAGATCCACGTTACGCATTATTCCCAGCGTTACTTACTATATCCAGGAGCCCAAATCTTTTTGTGGGCCACACAAATAATTGATTGGATGCACCAAAATTTTATTTTCCTTTTAGAGCTGCCTCGTGCACGATCCCCAGAGATCCATGACGATGGGAGCGCTGGAAGACTGAGAATACGCGCGCAACACGTGTAGGCCAGCGTTTTCAATCTAATCACACGATGCGCTTGTTTACGCCCGTGTGCGCCCAGCTGCGCTTTCATTGTGTACACGACCAAAAGATATACGGCGATTTATGGTCGAATATGAAAACTTCGATATTCCAGAGCATTGGATTTTATCTGGAGACAGTGGCTCTGCAGTTTTTTTTCTTCTCGGTATTAATTATGTAAAGAAGCTTCTTTTTAAATGTCTTTCTTAGTCTAGTCCATCTTACACAGCCAACTTTCGTTTTCTGCAATGCTATGGTGATGTTGCCCATTTGAGAGGGCCTCATCAACGCTACTGGCAATAAATATCCTCGGTCACCAATCGCTACCCTTTGCCGCAGAGATAACTCGTGTTAGGTAAACTGATGACAGCCCGGCGAATTACGATTTTCTGGGATTTATGGCGTTATAGGAGTTATTCATGCTTTCAGATATGGACAAGGGAGGGAAAGAAGGTCCTGGTGTTTGGATCGGTAGGAGAACTTCCCGTCCTGTTCAAGTCTGTATTCCCCGAAGGCAGGACCTTCTTTCCTGTTGTGCCTTCAGTCGAATGCGAAAACGGATGAGAGCATAGGCTTGCTCTGGCTCCAGATCTTTAATGGTTTTTGATGGTCATGTAGATCGTAGAGGAACATCCGACGAGGCGTCCAAGCACAGCATACTTTTAGGTTTCGAGTATCAGAGAACGGTCAAACGGATTCGAAGTAAATTTCCTCGATTCGAAATCGACGGAAGTTCCCCAGCGGCGCCAGGAAAAACTTTCACAAGTTGCTCAAAACACTCCATGTCCGTGGCCTCCGAGATGAGTTTGGGTTGGGAATGTACAGTCGATGGCTCACCCATGTTTCTCCATGATGTCATCTTCGTGGAATTTTGTATCTGGCAGCATTTGGCTGAAGGCATATTTTCGGCGTGCTGTGAAATTGCGTCTAATGCAACGTTATCATGACTCAACGACGTGGGAGGAGAGTGCTGTTGCTATTTGGAGTCACGTAAGCATCCATCGCCGAATGCAAGCAGTGAGTAGCGAAGCGGGATGAGCTGCAAGCCGAGAAAGTGCTCACACGTTTACGATTGGACTTGGTAGCCGTATTCGAAACGATTCCCACATTTTAACTTCCCCCCTAACACTTTCGCTGCCGGACGGGTTTTGTATCGTTGTGGCACACCATGTCGGTCACTCGATCGACTCGGCAGCGAAAGTGTTAATATCGTTCGTGCCTTTGCAATAGTCGGAATGGCGTGAAGCAGCCGAGAGTCGCAGCAGATGACGTTTTGGAGCGGGGTCGAAGTAGGGGTCGGGTATCGGTGTAATCCCCTCGGCGCGACTCGAACCGGTCCGCGCGAGACGTGATGCATAAAAAACGTATGGCGTGGTCTCCCGCTTACCGTGAACTCATTCTGGAGACAAACGAGATTTCGGCAGAATCGTGTCGAACGGGAGGGATTCGAATATGATCCTCCGCTCTCGTTCTGATCCTTCTTCCATCGGATCAGAAATGTAAGCTCGGCAATCCAAATAGCGCTGATAGGCTTGCCTGTCTTGCATTGCAACATTGCTCCAGTACCACCGAGTCAGACGCCATCGTAATAATTCAGCTCACGTTCCATAATATAAAGACCTCATCGCCCGCAACAAATCTGCTACAAAAAAATGGCGCATGCTGCAATGTTCGATACATCATGAGTACGTAGCTTGAATGTCGCATGTTTCATCGGTATGTGGCGTTTCGATTGAAATTATGTACGATTTGTATGCAGCGAATGTGTGGGGCAGGGGTTGCAAGCGCTTCTCTGACATATCTCGGATTCGGTTCCTGTGCTTCAGCCTGGGGGACACAACACCCCAGCTCCGTTATATGTCGTTTAGGCTTAGGATTATTTGCTTTTGCCAGGTTCCAAGGTCCTTCACCTTAATTTTCTTTCCTCCTTTCGACGTGTCTGCTTCTCTCTGCATGACCGACTGTTGGACCTCGGCACGGTTGCTTCTCGACGCTTTACGAAGGCTCATTGCTCGAGTTCGAGACTGTTCTCTCTTTCGCGAAGCGAATACTTTCCGGTAGACCGAGTTCCTGAAAGTCTTGTCGCTCAGGAGAGAAGGATTTTAAAAATTCTGGTGGAGGCTACGGGATCGTGGGGAACGTAGCTGATGATCCGAGTGCGTGGTTGGGCTTGGGCCTGCCCCCAGGGCAGGTGGACATGTGGATTTCTTTCCTTCCTCCTTTCCATTTATGGTGTCTTCCGTGGATTGGTCCCGCAATCCAGTCCTCGCCGTGCTCGCTATTTCCTGCATTCGCTCTGCGATACCGTGACTGTGACATCCTTCCTGTTTTTATGTTATTATTCCCACCCTTGAGAGGAGGAGCGACGGAGAGAGAGGGTGTGTCTGTGCAAGTGTGTGTATCTGTAGATGGTACATTACTCCACTCATGCGAGGATAATCTCATTTGCCATTGAGCTGTCATGCACAGGCACTCGTCTTTCCTTACATGATGCCCATTTGCAAGTCCACTTGATGTTTCGGGTCTCCCTCGTTATTCCCCTCCCAGGCCATCACGTCGTGTCCCTTTGTGACGCAGCACAATGCGTTTTACATTTGGGAGAGAGATCGTTCCGCAGCTGTTGTAGATGGACAGTGCCGAGACGATATGGGAGTCGCACTCCAGTAAGGCATATCGGCGACCGGCCAATGAAAAATAGGGATTGTACGGCAGAAACCTCTTTTATCTCTCTGAGCGGGAGAAATGAGAAAAGGGGAAAGGGATTGCGCTTGGAGTTGCCCTTATCAGGACCTGGAGAATATCTCTCCTCCCTAGGGAGAGATGCACAAATTCCCTTCCTTTCGTTTTTCTATCTCTCTCGCTCTCCCTCTTTCTCTCTCGCGCTCCCTCACGCAGTTGTATCTTTCATCTAGTATTTTTTAATTGCATCGAGATTCATGCCTCTTTCCATTTCCCTCGGGAAACCAGACATGGTTTTTCCTTCCCTAAAGTCAGGCTCCGTAAATGGAGTTGGATTCTCCCTTGTGAATTCTGTATTATGAACTGTGACTCCATGCTAATCAAAATCTCTATTTCCTCAGATGACATGGTATAATGAACGGAAATAATGAAACTCTCTGGGTTCTCTTTCAGATTGGTGCTAAGGGGATCACCCAGGCGTGATTGTTGAGAGATTGGATTTTGATAAATATTGTTAAAATATCTGCAAACATGACGATCTCCCTGAAAATCAACATTGTGGAGAGCAGCGTGACCAAGACCTTGCATTTCCAGCAGACCATGCAGGTCTATGATGCCTGTAAATTCATCTGGGAGAAAGCCTCTGAATCAGTGCCTAATCTTGGTGATGGTGAGCTTAGTTCTCATCCATCTCTTTTCCGTCATTCTGTTGTTCCACTGGGTATAATACATGATATGATTTCTTTTTGCAGTAAAAGACTATGGGCTCTTCTTGTCTGATGATGATCCCAAAAAGGGTGTATGGTTAGAATCTGCACGCACACTCGACTACTACATGCTGCGTGATGGGGTGAGTCATATTGTCCTCGGCAGATCAGGATCTGTTTATATTTCTGCTCGGCATGTATAACTTTGGAGCACCCACGCATGGCATCTTTTCGCTCCTCTAGGACATGCTGGAGTATCGAAAGAAGTTTAGAAAAGTGAAGATTCGGATGTTGGATGGAACCGTGAAAACTATGATGGTGGATGACAGCCAGCATGTCGCCAATCAGATGGTGGTCATTTGCACTAAAATTGGTGAGGGTCATTGAACCGTGTCTTCCAATGACGATTGTCACGGCGTTTATGATCTTCACTTGGGCATTTTCAGGAATCACAAATCACGACGAATATTCCCTGGTAAGAGAGAAAGAAGACGAAGAGAATGAAAGGCCCCAGCCCCCATCAAATTTTGGCACTCTTACCTTGAGAAGACGCAAGGAAGGAGACAAAGAGATTGATCCCAAAATGGAACAACTCAAGAAGAAACTCAAGACCGACGATGAAAGTGAGTATCCAAATCCTGAGCTGGCCCTTGTATCTGCCTGGTTAAATGCATGACATTTTTCATGGGAAATACTTTTAGTCAATTGGGTGGATCACAGCAAGACCCTGAGGGAGCAGGGCATAGACGAATCCGAGACCCTCCTTCTCAAACGGAAGTACTTCTTCTCCGACCGAAACATCGACGAGCGAGATCCGGTGCAGTTGAACCTCCTCTACGTTCAATGCCGAGATGCCATCATCGACGGAACTCACCCCGTGACACAAGACAAGGCCTTCCAGTTTGCCGGTCTCCAATGTCAGGTTCAGTTTGGAAATCACGACGAGACGAAGCATCGCCCTGGACTCTTCGAGTTAGTCTAAATTCTCCAATATGTTCCACCAAGGGGAATAGAGTTTGAGGATATATCTCTGTTGCAGTGTGCGTGAGTTTTTGCCTCACTCATATACGAAGCTGAAGAACGGTGAGAAACGAATATTCGTTGAGCACTTGAAGCACAAAGGAATCACCGACGTAGAGGCGAAAGTGCGCTACACCAAACTCGCACGCTCCTTGCCGACATATGGCGTAGCTTTCTTCCTCGTCAAGGTGAGGTGGACTTACAAAGAAGCTTCATAGTTCTAGTTCGTGTGATTGCAAAATGCATAAATTTATATTTGCATTAAAAATAACAGGAAAAGATGAAAGGTAAGAATAAGCTGGTGCCCCGCCTCTTGGGCGTAACCAAGGAATCAGTGCTGCGATTGGATGAGAAGACAAAGGAAACATTGAAGGATTACCCACTAACATCCGTCAAACGTTGGGGAGCGTCTCCAAATACCTTCACGCTGGACTTTGGTGACTACTCTGAAGGCTATTATTCTGTCCAGACCACTGAGGGAGAGCAGATCTCCCAGCTTATTTCTGGATATATTGATATCATCCTCAAAAAGGTAAACACATTCATAATCGTGGGAATTTTCTTTCTTCACTGTCTACCACTTTAATGGTTATTTGCAATAATGAGTGGGAAATATTTTGCAATGGCAGAGGAAGGACAAGGATCACATTGGCATTGAAGGAGATGAAGGGAGCACAATGGTTGAGGAAAGTGTTTCACCCCTGAGGTGAGCAATGTTGCTTTTTCTTTTCTACCACTCTCCTTTGACAACGTTTTCATGGTCTCATCCCATGTTGAAAATTCCTAGGGCAACGATGATACAGCACCAATCTCTCCAGGAAGGCACTCGCATCAGCACCGACAGTGTGGCCAAACCAGCTGTAGTCCGAGATGCTGGAGGTGAGCCCTGTCCTCCTAATTCATTTGCCACCATTCCACCCTCCTCTTGAATTCTTCCAATTGAGAGAGGTAGTGCAGGCTCCAGCTCTTGTCTCTGAAGCAGAATGAATTATTCAAGATTCAATGTTGCTTGACTTTCTTGTTGTTAATGCTGCTGAAGATGGACCCAGGATTGACTTGTCTACTGGAAGAAAGCATGTAATTATTGTGAATGGTTGGTTCCATACCTATCAACTTCTACCTTTGCCTTTCGATTTTCTGCCTTCTATCCAGTTTCTTTCCTGTCTCTTCTTTTCCACTTCTGCTCCCTTGCTTCATAGGTCTCCCATTCAACTTTGTAAGTACCATGCTCTCATCTCCTTGAAAGAGTCACTACATGACTGCTGTTGAACTCCTCTTTATCCTCTAATTTCTTTCTGATGAAAAACTTTACAGCAGTGCATTCATTCAAAAATGAGACAGACAGACCAAGGAATATGGATTGTTGTGTTTTTCTGTAGGAGAGCATACTTATGGTCGGGGTCACATGAGCCCTGCTCAGCATGGAATGACCCATGGACAGGTATCCATCTCTCATCGCTCACCCCCGGTGTGTACCCCTTGATCCCTTCCCACTTAATTTTTTCACTTAATACAGTAATGTGACAACTCACAGTCCTTAGTACTATGCCTCTCCCAATTCTTGCATGGATTGTGGAAGAGTTTATGTGAGAAGTTCATATTGTTATATGATTGAGTGATAGGTTACTCTAGCCAAATTGTAACAGTATGATTCATACTGAAGCTGCAAGTAGTTCAGCAGACTAATATTTTCTAGTTGTATCAAGGCTGTCATTCCACTTGTTATAATGATATGTGGCATCTTTTCTTAAGGCTCCATTGAGCCCCCAGTATGCAATGCTGAGTGAGCCACAGAGAGCTCTGAAGTCGACCATCTCAAGTGGTCAAGAAGCGATTCGTCGGGCAGAACGGGATCTGGAGACTCGAGCTGAAATTCCTGAGTTAGGAACAGATCCTGCATCACGCAAGTGGCGACAGGTGACCCTTGACACAAACAAGCAGAATGTGAGGTCTCAACTGGCTGCCATGAATGCTGCCACTGCTCAGGCTGTTACTCTCACTGGAGGTGAGCCTCCTTTCCTCTTCTAGGTGTTCATGTCTTATCACTCAGTGTGTCACTGAAGCATGTTTAATGCTTCCAGCGGATGAAGTGGACCACAATGCTGTTGGTGCTGCCATCAGCACAATCACATCAAATCTCCCTGAGATGACAAAGGGTGTGAAGATGATAGCTGCTCTCATGGGTGATGACAGGCAAGGAGATGGTCTCATTGAAGCCACCCGAAAACTTTGTGCTGCTTTCTCTGACCTCCTACGGGCAGCAGAACCTGAAGCTAAGGAGGTGAAGAGCCTCAAGTCTTTACAGAAAGAGCCTGATTTCTTTGCCAGATCCACAGTGTTTTTATTGTAATGTCTTGCTTGTTCTATAGCCAAGACAGAATCTGCTTGGAGCAGCCAGCAGAGTTGGGGAGGCATCTCACAAGGTGCTCTCAACCATACAAGAAGAGGATGCTGTTGATTCAGAGGTCCAGGACATTCTCCTTGGACTGGCAAAAGCAGTTGCCAATGCCACTGCTGCTCTTGTGCTCAAAGCCAAGAATGTGGCTTCAACAGCAGACGACCAGGACCTGCAGAACCGCATTATTGCTGCTGCAACTCAGTGTGCCTTGGCCACATCACAACTTGTTGCTTGTGCAAAGGTAAGCCTTAACTTCATGTATAACAAATCTTTTTGTGTTCATTTGGAAAGCAAACACAAAATTTGAATCTGTAGGTAGTAGCACCAACAATAGATGACAGGGCATGTCAAGAACAGCTGATTGAGGCTGCAAAAAGCAGTGCAAGGGCTGTTGAAGGAGTAGTTGCATCATGTCAGGATGCTACAGGTGCGGATGAGAGGCTTCTGCTTGACTTGGGTGCAGCTGCATCTGAAGTCACACGTGCTCTTAATGACCTCCTCAACCACATCAAGTGCGTTTTTTCTGTCTGCCATCATCTAAGATATCATGGGACTTTTTGAGATAAACTGACATGCTTGTGAAATGTGACAGAATGGGAGGTCGAGTTCGGGTCAAGGAGTCGATGGAGGAGGGAGCAGTAGATCGGATCCTGAGTGCATCTGATAAATTAATTTCCAGCACTGGAGATTCAGGAGAGATGGTCAGGCAGGCAAGAATCCTTGCCCAAGCCACAGCTCAACTCATCCAAGCTATCAAGGTGAGAAGTCCACTGTTGTGGGAACCTTGATACCATTACTCCTAACTCTTCAGAAATGGACTGATCAAGGAGGGGAGAGGTACCTTAGAGTTTCAGTCTTTTCGCATCAACATTTGAAGGAAAATCTAGCTATGAATTCTCTTGCATCTCTGTTTCAGTTTGGGTTCTCCTAGAAGCCAGTGGATCAGTTTTTTTTCACTCTGTCATCAACCTGCTGTTTTCAATTATCCAAAGCATCTTTCTGATAATTTTCAAGCTCCTCAAAACACTACTTTGTTGGTCATTTTAAAACAAAATAAAGTTGCATTTGTGGATAGAGTACTAATCATGCAATTGCACCTGAAGTCAATTTGTCAAGTTAAGGGACCCACAAACCTCCTGGTTATTTGTTGCCTGGACAAAGTATAAGTATGAAAAGCATGGAATCTTCTAGAGCATATCTTAAATTGGAACATGAAGTCCCTACTCCTCATCAGTAGTCCAGAATGTACACATTTATTACTGATTCTCTGGAAGATGTTTCCTCTCGAGGTAGATGGATTCCACCATTCATATTCAAAATGGCTTGGAAGCAGCTTGGTTGAGTTTTTGGCATGGTTTAGCCTACTCATTTCTGGAGAGATTTTTCCTGCTTAAAAAGAAAAGGGATCTCAAGTTCATCTCCACAGAAATCCTTAAGATAAAAAAAAGAAGTGAAAACAATAGTCTGATGTCCTTGTACCTGTTGGGCTAATTGGGAAATGTGATGTTGACGATATTCATCCCTCTGTCAACAAATTAATTAGTAGAATTTTCAATGCAACTGACTTGCATAGGAGATTTATATGTATGTGTTTTTGTTTTCAGGGAGAGGCAGACACAGTGACTGATTCGGATATGAAAAATCACCTGTTGACTGCAGCCAAGATTTTGGCAGATGCTACTGCACGTATGGTTGAATGTGCTAAGGCCTGTGCCTCTCATCCAGATGACATTGAGCATCAAATGGCATTGAAGCAAGCTGCTGAGAATGTTAGGAATGCAACCAACATGGCTGCCAGCAATGCACTGAAGAAGAAGCTGATGAAGCGCCTTGAAGTAAGATTTCCTTCATATGACGGATCACCAGAGAACTGTGATAAGATGATGACTCTCATGATTTCCTTGGGTTAGAATGCAGCCAAACATGCAGCAGCAGCAGGGACCCAGTGCATCTCAGCATCTCAGGCTTCTGGTCCACACAACACCAACCAGGCTTCACAGGTTGAGATGATGCAAGATTGTCGGGAAGTGGCTGATCATATCCCCAAGTTGGTGCAGGGTGTGAAGGAATCCATGAATCGTCCTCATGATGCTAATGCCCAGCTCAATCTAATCGATGCTTCTCAGCAATTTCTCTTGGTATGTTCTTTTTTTGAGGTAGTATCTCGATACACTACAGCATTTGTGAGGGAGTATGATGTGGCAGTACAATTTAAAAATATTTTTGTTTATTTCCCTCCCCTTCAGCCTGGAGACAAGTTAGTAGCTTCCACCAAATCCGTATTGCCAACGGTGCAGGATCAGGCATGTCATCTGCAGTTGAGCACTAGCAGTAAGCAGCTTGGATCAGCCCTGGGTGACCTGCGTTCTGCTGTGACCCGAGCCCAAGAGGTCTGTGGCTCTCTTGAGCTGGATGCTGCCCTTGAGCTCATACGAGGGTTGGATATAGAGTTGGAGGAGTTCCATAAGGCTGCACAAATGGGGCAACTCAAGCCTCTTCCTGGGGAAACTCCAGAATCCACTGCTCTTCATCTTGGTAGGGAGCTCTGAGTCCTATTTTATTGCAGAGTGCCTCAATTCCTGAATGTTTTTTCAATGCCTTATTGCTCCTGTGTGTTCTGGTGAGCAGGAACAAGCTCAAAATCTGTAGGATCTGCAATGGCCGGTCTCCTAACAGCAGCATCGCAGGCTGATGAACATTATACAGGAAAGGCAGCCCGAGATACTGCTCATTCTCTGCAAGACCTGGCTGATGCTGTCCGAGGTGTGGCTGCCACATCCAATGACCGCTTTATTCAAGATCGGTAAGCATTGATGCTACTCCATGGTGATTTCTCCCCTACATTATAATGTATGTTATATGTCCGTACTATAATGGTGTTTGCTGTGCAGGGTGATACAAGAGGCCCATCAGGTCATGCACCAGAGCATGGAGTTGATTGAAGAAGCTCGCAATGCTGTTAGAGATCCACATTTTCCAGACAACCAGCAGAGATTGAATACCATGGCTCGAATGATTTCACAGGTTTGGATTATTATACTGCTTATTTGCCTTTTTTTGTTTTTTATTTATTCATTTATTTATTTCATATTTATTTCCACAGAGCCTGAGTAAGTGTGTGAATTGCTTGCCTGGACAAAAGGATGTGGATGAAGCTATCCATGCTGTGAGCAGTGCATCACAAGGACTTGATTCCTCTTATTTCCCTCCTACAAAAAAGAGCTTCAGGTTACTTTCACCATCATGAATTTCACTCTTGCTCTGTACAGGGTTTATAAAGTAGAAATAATGAGGCATTTTCCATTAATAGTGAGTTGCAGTCTGAGTTGGCAATGATGGCAGCCCAGTTGAATGATGCCTCAACTGAGGTGGTCCAGACAGCCAAATCCCCATCACAGCTGGCACAGAGCAGCAAGATTTTCTCAACAGCATTCACTGACCTCTTGAGTGTTGGCCTAGAAATGTCTGGTCTGACCATGGTATGCAAAAGCAACACAATTAGCCCTGTTTGTTAAGTTTAATAGTGAATCAAGGATATCATTTGTAAATCCCATTTTGCAGGACAAGATAGTCCAGCGAGAGATGATCAACACAATGAGATCAGTGTCAACGTCTTCATCTCGTTTGTTGCATGCAGCCAAGACGTTCTCAGCTGACCCTAATGCCCCTAATGCTAAGAATGCACTCCTGAGTGCAGCTCGTGCATTGACAGAAAGCATAAATGCCCTCCTGGATGTCTGCACAAGTGCTGCTCCTGGTCAGAAAGAATGTGAAAATGCCATCCGCAACATTCAGTCCATGCGACATGTCCTTGACAATCCAATTGAACCCATTAATGATTCCTCCTACTTTGACTGCCTTGACACAGTGATGGAGAAGTCAAAGAGTCTTGGTGAGTGAATTTATAATCATAACATGACTTGTGTCCTTTGCAGACATCTGAATCCAGTTTTGTTTGTTCAGGTGATGGGATGGCTGGGATTGCAAATCATGCCAAGAAGTCAGAGCATGCAGAGTTCAATGTGTCAGTGTCCAATGTGAGCAGTTCTATTTGTGGCTTGATTGAGGCAGCTGCCCAGGCTGCATATCTCGTTGGAGTGTCAGATCCCTCAAGCACAGCAGGCCGACCAGGGATAATCGATCAGAACAGCCTTGCTCGCTCAGCACAGGCAATCCATGCTGCCTGCCAGCCCCTTATGTCTGAGAATACAACCCAGCAAGGGATCTTGGAATCAGCCACTGTGATTGCCAAACACACTGGAGTCTTATGCAATGCCTGTCGCATGGCATCTTCTAAGACCACCAATCAGGTTGCCAAGCGCCAGTTTGTACAATCAGCCAAGGATGTTGCCAATGCTACCTCTGCTCTTGTAAAAGATATCAAAGGTCAGTTGAGCATATATGAATCTTGTTTGCCTAGTAGCTAGCACTTGAGTTCAATTGGGAATTTTGGCTTTGAATTGCAGCATTGGATCAGGATAACAGTGAAGCCAACCGTCACAGATGTGCTGAAGCAACCCGCCCTCTCCTGGAAGCAGTGGACAACTTGGTTGCATTTGCATCTTCACCTGAATTTGTCTCAATCCCTGCACGCATCTCACCCAAAGCTCGAGCATCTCAGGAACCAATCATTAGTTCTGGGAAGTCTATCATCTCGGGTTCCACATCTATGATTCAGGCTGCCAAGCAGTTGGCCATCAATCCAAAAGATCCTCCCACTTGGCAGGCATTGGCCAATCACAGCAAGAGTGTGTCTGACTCCATCAAGAAACTTGTCTCTTCTATTCGGTAAGGGACATGAAGCATGTCTAAGGAAGGTTTGCTTTGTATTTAATTTGCTTCAATGGGTGAATCTTGATTATTTTACAGGGATAAAGCCCCTGGTCAGCGCGAATGTGACTCTGGTATTGAGTCCTTGAATCGCTGCATCCAAGAGCTAGATCAAGCCTCACTCTCAGCTATTTCCCAAAATCTTGCTCCTCGAAAAGAGAATTCCCTACAGGGCTTCACAGAGCAGATGGTTGGAGCTGCCCGTGAGATCCTGAATCGAATTGAACCCGTTCGCCAATCTGCTAAGGGCGAAGCTGAAACCTTAGGCCATCATGTAAGTTTGGTCCATTTTTGACTGACCTACTCCTTGTGTTACAAAGATTTAATGATGCCTGATGTTCATGTACAGGTGACACAGCTGGTGAGCTATTTTGGTCCCCTGACATCAAGTGCTATTGGAGCATCATCCAACATGCTGCATTCAAAGCAGCAGACAGGCTTGTTGGACCACACCAAGACTGTTGGTGAATGTGCTCTTCAGCTCATCTATGCTGCTAAGGAAGGAGCAGGAAACTCAAAGGTTTATACATTATAATTTATTGATGCAAAAATCATGAATTAGGCCTTCCTTCAATCAAATGCCTTTTCATGGGTTGCATGGAACAGGTGACGCATGTGCATGCTGAGATTGATGAGAGTGTGGAGAGCCTGAAAGAGGCAGTGGGTGATCTTATGGTGACACTTGAGCAACTGGCTACTGCAGCAGGTATGGTCACCACCCTCATTGACCAGATCACAACTGCCATGCAACACATTGACGATCATGTGCTTGGAGAGTTCCGAGATGATCTCAGTTTTGTGGATTACCAAACTCAACTGGTTGAATTAGCCAAGCAGATTGCTCGTACTGCACAGGATATGGTGGGTTAAATACCAGAGCAAACTTTCTAATGTATCAGTACCATTCTTTCATGTTTTGCTCTCCTTATCTCCAGATGGGAAAGTCAACAAGTGATGTTAGTGAACTGGCAACAGTTGCAGCTCGTTTGGCTCACTTCTATGTTGCACTCCTGCATGAGACTAAAGGAGCTTTGTTGAGCACAACAAGTCCTGAGCTTGCATCTCGTATCCGATCCTCGGTGATTGAACTTGGTCAAGCCTGCATCCAGTTGATCAAGGCTGGTGGGAATCTTCAGGGCTCCCCTCATGACTCCTTTGCTCAGCGAGATCTTGCTGAGAGTGCTCGGCAGGTCTCAGAAAAGGTTGGGAAGACCCAGCATTGATTTGTTATGCTTCCTACTAAGATTTTAAAGTTATATAAAGTGTTTCATTTTTTGGCTTGAATTTGTTTGACAGGTTTCTCAAGTGCTTGCAGCATTGCAAGCAGGCTCCCGAGGAACACAGGCATGCATCAATGCAGCAAGCACAGTATCTGGAATCATTGGAGACCTGGATACAACCATCATGTTTGCAACAGCTGGGACACTGAATCCTGAAGTGGAGGATGATGCCTTTTCCAACCATCGGGATAACATCCTGAAGACTGCCAGGGCCCTTGTTGAGGATACCAAGACTCTTGTTACTGGTGAGATAGTCTTGATCATGACTTGTTGGCTCTCTCTCAACTTGCAGTAAAGCATCAACTTGATTTCTTACATGCTTGCTTTGTCTTCAGGAGCTGCTTCATCTCAGGAACAGCTGGCAGTGGCTGCCCAGAATGCTGTGGCCACAATTTTACAGCTGGCTGATGTTGTGAAACTTGGAGCAGCCTCTCTCACCTCCAACAATTCAGAAGCACAGGTTTCTTTCAATACATCTATATATTCCCCTAGGACTTCTCATTCTAAACTAAATTTCAGATGATCAAGGAGTGCTTCACATTCAGGTACTGCTGATCAATGCTGTGAAGGATGTGGCATCTGCTCTCGGAGACCTGATTCAGTCCACAAAATGTGCTGCTGGCAAGAACATCCAAGATCCTGCCATGGTCAACTTGAAGGAATCAGCCAGGGTCAGTCTACTGTGTCTTCACTGTTGTTTTCTTCTTGACCAAATTCCATCTCTATTTCATATTCTAATGACTCAAGTTACTGTTTTAATTTCTTTTTATTTCATAGTCTTCTACTTGGGACTTTCAAAATCTTTTGTTTACATGCACCACCGAACATCAGTGAAGAATTATGTTTTTTAATCTTTGTTAGGTACATAAACTGCTTGTTCTTTTGATTTTTTTTCATCCTTAGTAACTGCAATTGAGCAATCAGAATATATCTTGCATGCAGTTTCATGCAGGGAGTGAGGAATGTCTTACAGTGCATGTCGAGGGTGGACAGGTGTGAAACAAGTCCTCCTAAACACCCAACTTGGACAAATCTTGATCTTACTAACCGTAACTCAAGGCAAACCTCCACTTTGGGTTCTGTGCTCATGATATGATATGGAAATTTGTTTGCTGTGTAGTAACTGTCTAATAAAAACTGGTATGGGAGGAGGACTCCTGGCCTATCCACCTTCTGGCATCCCGTTCGTGTAAGGAAAGGAGATGAAGAGGGCCAGAGTCAGAGATCTCATTCTCTGTCACTAGGTGGAGCAGAACCCAGAGGAGGAGAGACTTATACAACAGCTTATTGCAGCGTGCTAAAGATAAAACAACAAAGACAACTCTATTGATTTATGTTCTTAGTGCCAGCCTTCCATGTTGCTCATTTCCTTCTCTTCTGTCATTCCTGTATTTTCTAGATTTTTCCATTTCTTTCAACAAAATAAACTTCTTCCACTGCACAATCACTCTTCACTTTTTTTTTTTCAAAAATGTTTTACCAAGAGGTAAGGAGAGGGAGGCCTCAATATCTTCTGGGTGTTGCTTTAGTTTTGGAATGCTGGTTAAATATTTGGTTTTCTTTAACATGAAGTTGACTAACCATGTTTGCTTAGAGTGATAAGGTATGGTAGCCTGACCTGCCATAGACACTTACCAGCGGTGTGACCTCGCATGGTGGGAGAACGAGTTCTGGGGCTTCCTCTCATAAAGTTCCCTCTTTCATTACCTTTTTTCTTTCCAGATGATGGTGAACAATGTGACATCCCTGCTCAAGACTGTCAAGTCTGTAGAAGATGAGCACACACGAGGGACACGAGCCCTTGAGTCAACCATTGAAGCCATAGCGCAAGAAATTCGGGTTAGTTTGCTGTTAAAATTTATTGTTGTGACTTAGAGCTCTTACCAAGCCATGGGTACAAACAAATAAAATACCCATTAAAATTACTGAATTTAAGAAGCATGAAAGCACACTGTAAATATACATCAAGAAGAGGGAAATCCATCACAAATCAAGTCTCACCGATGACAAACCAGGTTTCTTTGCAGATTGGCTCTTTTCAATCAATTTATTCCTGAATATACAAAAAAAAAGGTTGATTAATAACAGTTGTAAGGTGCTATGGGAAAAGAATATTCAAGACTCCACTCACGATGACATTGATTATCTAATAAGATTCTAGCACTTCCTCAGTATTTAAGTGTCACCTATTTTCTTTCTTTTCAGGCATTCAATTCATCAGATCCTCCAACAAAACGTGCCAACCCAGAAGACCTTGTCAGAGCTACAAAACCTATCACTCTGGCTACAGCCAAGGCTGTGGCTGCAGGGAATTCTTGCAAGCAGGATGATGTTATTGTTGCTGCCAACATGGGAAGGAAAGCCATCTCTGACATGCTCACTGTCTGCAAAGTCTGTATCTGTTTCCTTTGTGTTCACTTAGAAGCTTCAGAGTTTCTTTAGCATAAAGTATTGGTTGTAATAGGGTGCAGCTTGGGGTGCTGAAAGCATTGAAATTCGGGAAAGAGCTCTGGCAGCAGGCCGAAACTGTGCCTCTGAGTACCGGGAGCTTCTGCAGCGAGTGATGCAGATACTTATTAAGCCAACAGCAGAGAGCAAACAGGTGCTGCCATCAGTATCACGGAATCTGGCAGCACATGTGACAGAACTGGTGAGTGTTGCCCAGTTGCTGAAGGGCAGTGACTGGGAAGATCCTGACGACCCAACCGTGATTGCTGAGAACGAGCTTCTTGGAGCTGCCAAGTCCATTGATGCAGCAGCCAAGAAACTGGCCAGTCTTCGACCAAGGCGATCTGTCCAGGTGTGTTAATAATAAGTCCTTTCCTTTTTCTTTTTCTCCTTTGATCCAGGTTATGCTGCTGAGAACAGTGGAGAGGAGAGGGATAAGTGAGAGTCAGTGAGATATGTTTGATATTCTTGGTTGTTGTTGAATATCAACCAAGATACAAACATACCATCACAGATCACTCGCAAATTCAGCCATACACTCTCAAGACTCCAGGAGGACTCAAGCTATTTATTTTTCCCTTAAACCCTTTCAGTTAAAATGGTCAGAACATCTAACCAACTTTTAGCCTGAGGTGGTTGAGACTTGTGACCACCCCTCAAGAGTAATTACATGAGCCATCTAGAATTTAACTTCCTGAACTCTATTCATAAAAGGGAAGAACACAACTTAAACTTCATAACTGCTAGCAACAGCTGGATTTTGTTAAATTTGCATCATTTAAATCAATTGCATCCCTCAAAGGGCTAAGTTACAAATGGATACATTTTTGTGATTCAAACTGTTTTGCAAGTTTCATGGTTTGTTTTTTATTGTCTTAGGAAGCAGATGAGTCACTAAACTTTGATGAGATGATCCTTGAGGCAGCCAAGAGCATTGCTGCTGCCACTTCAGCTCTTGTTAAGGCTGCATCATCTGCACAACGGGAGCTTATTGAGCAAGGAAAGGTGAATTTCAAAGTCCAAAATTTCTTCACCTGGTCATTTTTGTGCTGTTTTCAATCGGCACATCATTAATCCTGCTTTGTATCGTATGGTTTTTATCATGCAGATCAGTCGTCGACCTCACTACACTTCAGAAGATGGGCAGTGGTCTGATGGCCTGATTTCTGCTGCCAGGCTGGTTGCTGCTGCAACCCATAGTCTTTGCGAGGCTGCCAATGCCCTTGTCCAAGGCCATTCAACAGAGGAGAAGCTGATCTCGGCTGCCAAGCAGGTGGCTTCTTCCACAGCTCAACTCCTGGTTGCTTGCAAGGTCAAGGCCGACCCAGACAGTCCTGCCATGAAACGACTCCAGGCTGCTGGAAATGCTGTGAAGAAGGCAACTGACAATCTGGTGAAGGCAGCACAGCAGGCCATAGCACAGGAGGAAGAACGAAACCTATACATCAATACCAGGATGGTTGGAGGGATTGCTCAGGAGATCAATGCCCGCTCAGAGGTCCCTGCTTGTCTCAATTATCGCTCTCTTGCTGAATTTCAGGGAGATTTTTAAAAACTCTGTTTTTATAATGTACAGATGCTGCGATTGGAGAAGGAGTTGGAGGATGCGCGAACACGCCTTGCTCAGATCCGCAAGGCCAAATACCGTGGAGATGATAGTGGAGCCAGCGACTGGGATGGATATGATTCTTCATATGAGGGATACAGTCAATCAACGTCCTTCAACCAATCTTCTTTGTTTGACCAGAGCCAGAAGAAGTCTTCCCTGGACCAGACTCAGTCTTCGTATGGTCAACCCTTGGGCCAGAGTTCTCCATTGCAGGTGATTGCAGGTGGTGGAGGTGGAAGTCCTAAGAGTCCTAGGAGTCCTGTTAGTCCCCCTCCCCCACCTCCACCCCCACATCAGTCTCTCCCAGTACCCCAATCGACCATTGCCACATTCACGACATTTGGCCGCCCGTCGTTCAATGCCACGCCACGCCCCTTCAATGTACAGCAGATCTATCAGCAGCAGCAACCACATCACATTCAACAGCTTGTGCAATCGGATGAGTCGAGCATCATCGATTCCCCGATGCAAAGTGTTTCTGCCAGTCGGTCGATGTTCGAGCGATCGCCCGAGGACTTGATCACGGGCTCGAGTCAGAAGATTGAGCGAACCTACCGTATGGTGAAGAGCAGCTCGAGCACCACCTCTCAGGTCAGACACACCTGAGGTGGAGAAAACAAGAGCATGAAGTTCATTTTTCTCCCTCCCCCCCTCCCTTTTTTTCCTTCCTCTATTTCATGTTAGGCAGAAAGGCAAGAAAACCAGGACGGACATATTCAACTGTACCATAGACATGCTGAGAGAGATTGTCTATTTAGCATTCTTATTGTTTTGTGCTTTTTTTTTTGCGAATGAAGAAGAGTGTCATGTGAGATCGGTGCCATTTTGTTGAAGGTTGAAAAAATGTCATTGGTGCTAGCTTGCTTCCCCTGCATGTTTTGTGTACATAGAAGCCATTCGTACCGGGAAGTGCGTTTCGATGTCGTCCAAGCAAGTGCCCGAGTCACGTGTAACACATATCAGAGGCCTTTTTGTTTTATGCCGTTTTAAGAGAGAGACTTTATGATCCCAGGGAACAGTAATTAATCGATTGTTCTTATCCTTGGATGCAGTTAATTGGCCATGAAAATTGAATAATTATTAAATTTTTTTTTTTTTTAAGAGCTATGGATTGTGAATGTTTGACCTGTTGTGGAAAAACTGCTTTTTTCTTGGACCCTCATTCATCCCATTTTAACCCTGCCATGTTAGCTTATTTAGCAATAAAGCCATTTTTTACGAAAGAATTCCATTTCATATGCACCATTGGTACTGATATTGATATCTACACCTTGTCAGACATTGAAACATTTTAGACCGCTTGTACTTTTTCAGGGTTATTTAATCACTTCCCCTTCCGATTTGAACAGCTGTGATTGTCATTGCCGCCCTCGCGACCGTAAGCACTCCTTTCCATGGAATTTCCCCGAACATAATTAATACCAAAAATAGAATGAGGTAGAAAATGCAGGTTTCGAGGGCGCGGGAGACCCTCTGTCAGCAATTTTCCAGGGGGTCCTACGCCGCCAGTCCTTTTCGGACAAGCAGCTTTTTAGAGAAATATTATAACAGACCTTGCTGACATGGCGTATATAAATTTCCGATGAACTTAGCAGTGCTTCAAAGGACTAATCGGCCAAAGTCCGTGGCAGAACTGAAAGGAAAATTTTCACCCACTTTTTCTCCTCCTTTACAGTCACACCTGAGCATGTGTCTCGTGTTGGGATTAGCTTCCTCTACATTTTCCCAACAGAAACTTAAATTTCATTTTGGTTTGGTCAGAAACCTAAAAATGCATTCGCTCCAGGTCGTAGAAAGCGGGAGGAGGGGCTTGCCTCTCTCCCCTTTCCCTCCTCCCTCTTCCCACCCTACCTCCGATCACATTCTCCATGTAAATATTGACAATTTGATGCTATGAAATGGACACGAGCTTTATTGCGGCAAACTCCGTGCATACGAGGGGCGTTCAAAAAGTTATGAAACTCCGCTATATTAAACGTGCATATGGTAGGGAAAAAACGTCGTATATGCCATATTTAGCATAAGGTTAGCATAATACATGCCGAAAGTTGTAGCCCTCTCATTAAAATATTTATAAATTATTTAGTAGTGTTTGTTTATTGGGGTGAAGGAATCATAGAAATAACCAAGGTGGAGTACAGAACAGTGACCAAGTTTTTGACCCTAGGAGGAAATAATTCCAAGCAGATTCATCAACGCGTAGTTGGTGTATATAGGGAGTGCCCCGCATTATACTATTCAATACAATAGCACGGCGGTTTAAAGAGTTTAAGCATGGCTGGAATTCACTTGAAGATGACCCAAGGTGTGGTCGACCCTCAACTGCTGTCAACCCTGAAACAATTGCTGCTGTTGAGCAATTACTCATGGCTGATCGTCGAATGCAGGTGGCAGAGATTGTAAGAGATTCAGTTGGAAGCATTGAAACGATCATCCATGATCATCTTCACATGTCAAAGGTGGCTGCAATATGGGTTCCGCGAAACCTCACGCCGCACGATCAGCAACAAAGGGTTGATTCATCAACGGAACATTTGGAACTTTACAATTCGGATCACGATGATTCTATTTTTCGTGTGGTTACTGGGGGTGAAACTTGGGTCCATCACTAGGATCCTGAGACCAAATGTGAATCAAGGCAGTGGACAGTGGGCACACCAGATTTCCCCCACCCAAGAAATTTGCACGCAGCCATCTGGGAAGGTGATGACTAGGGAGCGGATTTTTATGCGTTAATAAGTCCTGAAATATGCACATACATATGCGCTTAAAAATGCTAAAATATGCATGAGATATGCACGAATATGGGAAAATATGCGAAAACATGTTTTTTTTTTAATGCAGTACGAATTTTTCGGAAGAAGGAACTTTTAATGTACATTGCATGCCTCTACTGGGTATAGTTGTTCTATTCTTGTCACAGCCAGCGGCGAAGCCAGGAATTCGCCAACGGAGGGCTAAGGGAAACGAACGGGGACTAGAATTTCCTAAACTCCTCGGGAGAGGTGGAGGCAACGGATGAAACCACCTCCCCCCCCCCCTCGCTAAGCTGCTGGTCGGACTTCATAACTGCATGAAAATTTCCCTCGATAGCTCATAAAGAAAGCACATTTTCCTGGAAAACCCTTATTTTTCTCGTAAAAATGGGCGAAATATGCAGAAATATGCACAGATATGCAGAAATATGCAAATGCTGAGAAAAACGTGAAAATATGCATTTTTATGGCTTTTAAATGGCATAAATGGCTTCCTCTATCAATGAGACATGATCCTATCTGGGTTGCATGTTCATAGGAGGCTGCAGAAAAAATATGCATTCGCATAAAAATCCGCTCTCTAGTGATGACAATTTTTTGGGATGCCAAAGGTGTAATCTTGATAATTACCTTCCAAAAAAGAACACAATGACAGCTGATTATTACGCCCAATTAATGTCAAAATTACGTGAAGCCATCAAGAAGAGGCGTGGGAAGCCTTCCCGAGGTGTTTGGCTCCTCCACGACGACGCACCAATGCACAGAGCGAGACTTGCACGACTCACTTTTAAAGAGTGCGGCTTCGAACAACTCAACCGTCCACCTTATAGTCCAGATATGGCCCCCAGTGACTATTACCTGTTTCGGTATTAGAAATTCCATCTACGAGGAAGGCGATTTACAGACGATGAAGAAGCAGCAGTTGAGAAGTGGTTAGGGTCGCAACTAGAAAGGTTTTATTAATATTTGCAAGGTACGAGGGCCACTCAATAAGTTATCTACCTGAATATGAAAGGGATGAGCAACAGGCCTGTGCCTGCTGTGACATGTCTCGACAGGTCTCGTGAGTGCCCCACCACTATACCAGCTCAGTGGCTCAAGTCCGTTCAAAGTGGTAGCGCATTAGATTTCTTTTCCTGAGTCTGTGTCATGGATTTGACGAAAGTTGAACATCGTTCAGTGATCAAATTCCTCACCAAAGAAGGGAAAGCACCTAAGGAGATTCATGAACGTATGTCTAACGTTTATGGTGTGTCTTCGCCTTCTTATTACCAAGTTAAATTTTGGAGCAAGCAGTTTAAGTGGGGAAGAGAGTCAATCGAAGATGACCCAAGGTCGGGGCGCCCTGTGGAGGCTTCTGATCAGGAAATGTGTGACAAATTGGAGAGTGCGATACTGGAGGATCGTCGCACCAAAGTCTCTGTTTTAGCTCATGAACTGGGGATTTCAGAGGGCACAGTGATTCACATTATTCATGAAAAATTACACATGTCCAAAGTCAGTTCTCGATGGGTCCCAAGAATGCTGACTCCAGCTCAGAAGAAGAACAGATCTGACATCTGCAAGGAAAACTTGGAGTTTTCTAAACAAATCGGGGAAACTTTTTTTCCCAGAATAGTAACTGGTGATGAAACTTGGGTTCATCACTGGGATCCCGAAACCAAGCAGGAGTCCATGCAGTGGAAGCACAAGGGATCGCCAACGCCTCGCAAATTTCGTGTTCAGAAATCTGCAGGAAAGATTATGGCCACTGTGTTTTGGGACAGCGAGGGACTACTGCTGCTTGAGTTCATGCCAGACGAGTGTACAATCACTGGCGATTCCTATGCTACCACCATGAAAAATTTACATGATGCCATCGAGGAAAAACGCAGAGGAAAGTTGTCAAGGGGGGTCCTTCTTCTCCATGACAACGCGCCCGTCCACAAATCATGGAAAGTTCAGGCAGCAGTGAGGGAGTGTGGCTTTCAGGAGCTCAACCATCCTCCCTACAGCTCGGATCTGGCTCCTAGTGACTGTTTTCTGTTCAGACACTTGAAAAAATTTTTGCGGGGAAAAAGATTTTCATGCAATGAAGAGCTGAAAGTTGCCGTTTCTGATTGGTTTCATGGACAAGAAGTTGACTTCTAATCCCAGGGAATAAAATCCTTGGAATCAAAGTGGAATAAGTGTGTTGAGTTAAAAGGTGACTACATTGAAAAATAAAGTGTTATTTTTCCCCTCGGATGTTTCTTTCTTATTCAGGTAGATAACTTATTGAGTGGCCCTCGTATTATCAGCTTGAAAGACAAATAGAATAAATGAATTAAAATTTGAGGACTATATTGAAAAATAAATTTTTATATTTCAATCCTGTCAGTTTCTATGTGAGTAACAAAACTTTTTGAACGCCCCTCGTATATGCTCGGAGATCGCCGCAATAAGCTTGTGGCCTGCAGGCCACAGCTCCATCTCGATCGCCAAGCTCGCGTCAGGACCCTTTGAACGATTCGAGCGAGCAACGTCAAGGACAGTGATCACATTCACCTGGAGCTTCCAAGTGGATTCCAAAATAAAAACTGTTCTCTCAACTCAAATGTTTTCTGTTTTACCTACTTCTTCACGGGGAATAAGGACGAAGGATCCGTAGCAACAATCGCCGAAGAGCGATTGGTTGCCTGGAGATCCTATTCGTCTTTGTGGGGAAATCATCTCATCCATTTGTGGAGAGATCAGTATCTGACAGTCACCGGATCCATCCATAAATCCAACTGAAGAATGAATCGGGCCCATCGCCTGAGGAGCTGGATTTGCAGGAAGGCCTCTGAGCCGTTTTCCTGCTGCCGACGGCGGGAAGAGGAAAACCCTCGCTTTTCTGGTGAGCGATCTTGCCCTCGTTCATCTTCCCTTCTCTGTTCATGACAGATTTTGATACGAAGGTCCTTGGGAGCAGAACTACTGTAAATAATTAATTTTGGATAGTACGGCCTCCTGCTTCCTACAAAATTCAAAGGTTGGCTCAGAAAGTGGTTCGGCACGGCAGGAAATAACACTCGGGGATCCGCTCATCCCCATCAGGTGCATCTCTTCGTCTTGGCGAAACCCAACATTTCCCCTCTTATACGGGCCCCACTCACACTTGATGGGAATTATTTGTGTATCTCACCTTTCACTGCAGTCTCTTGGTCCCCTTGTCCCTCCATGAAGCTGCTTGAGAAAATTGACCGTTCGAACCATCCTCATTTCAGTCTTACATGTATGAACGATTTCAAAAACAGTGGCTTCTTCCTCTTCCTAGGAGGGACATGGGACTAACTTCTTATTGTTTCTCAACCAGCTGATATGGATGCTTTCATTCAGATGAACCAATTCTGAGAATACCCATTGAAATCTCCATTGGTGAAAGTTGACAACATCTGTTCTTTGCCTTTTCAAGCTCCTCTTTGAACACATTGCAGGGAAAGATCCAGAAACTCTCATTCATGCCTCCAAAACCCAGTGTGTTCTGATGTTATGTGTTCTTTGCAGGGGGAGGGGGGGAATTCACAAAGTTCCAGCGAAAGGCTGAGATGAGACTTCATGGAACCCTTGTGCTGGAGGATTACATGAAGTCCCAGCCAACCAAAGACAGGACTTTGTAAAACCCTTATGAACTAAGACAATGCCACTGCACATGGAACTTTGTTTTGTGCAGAATTTTTTTGGTCATTGTCCTAGTGCAGAAGGATTCCACAAAGTTCCTGTATACCACAAAGATGGGATGTTATGGGGAATCCATTTTGACCAAGAGAATGCTCCCCATCTCCCCTTACAAATAGAGTAATCAATACACAGTGGATTTGATAGACATGTTGGCTCCTTGAAATACTGTATATCACCCAAGATTCATGCTTCTTTCATAACATTGAAAGAACCATCTGGGTGAGGAGGTTTTGAGTCCAGTGTGATAAACAGGGTCATACTTCCTTCTCCCAGCTTTCAGTCTTCATATTTTATCCGAAACTCTTATTTTTCTTCGTGAAGTCTCCAGTTCTTCCCACTACATCTCTCCCTCCTCTCTCATCTCCACAGCATCTAATCTAATAACACATCTTGGGTTTCTTCCACACCCTGTCTAGTTGTAGCTCATTCTACACATTTTCAATCAGGCAATATTCCAGATTGGCATTGTAAGCAAAATGGTTTCGGAAATATTTGCCCACAAGAACACTGTTATTTTATATGACAGGCTTATATGCTTCAAATCTTAGGTGGGAATTGCATCTGTTGCATGGCATTTACATTACATACCATTTTCCCCAGGCATCAGTGTGTCTATAAAAGAAAGCAACTTGTTATCCCTTCCACAGCTTCTACGGGTGAATAGCTCCTAGGGGTCTTTTCCATGCTTAATGGAGTTGCCCCTTCATTTAATTTTCAGACAAGGCCTCATGTCCCTGGGAAAAAAAAAAGCTTTTTCAAGTTCAATCTCGTCTTTACTCCAACTACCAGGCGAGAGCATTGCATTCTTACCTTTTTGAGATAGACTTTAAGTAAGCAAGAACCAATCCAACTGATGTGTTCGTCCAACCAACTGCTTAATCTTTCTAATTATTTCATTTCTAAATCAGGTTCTTTGATGTTTCACATCATCTTACTGTTTTATCACATGAAATAAGCCACCAGATCCACTTCTCCTGAGGCTGGGAATAAATCCTCTGAATAGAATTATGCTTCTCATCCTTTTTTTTCTTGCTTGCTTTTCTTGCTCTGGGTGGAAAAAACAAAGTTGCTAAGGAATTCTCTTGAGTTCCACCAAGTATTCCCATACTAATTAGCTTGAGAACAAGGATGGTAAAAACACGAAAGTCAGAAATCGACTGATTGAGAGAAGCGTAAAATGCAATATTTTGATGAAGTAGTCAGAATAGTGGCATAGCCGGGATTTCGGCATAGGGGGGCCAGAGGGACCCCTGGGGGGGGGGGGGGATGGGCATGTCTAGAATTACATTAATTTCTCCAGTCCAATCGAACATTTTCGCTGGTCTATCTATCGTTGGCCCATAGCTGGGAAGCTGCCTCAGGCATCTTCAGCGAATGATTTGGCCAGCTAATTGGAACTTGTACTGTAGTTGCTCCAGTATTGGTTTCATCACTAGGCAGCAGTGGCTGATGTGCAGCTGGGCCAACACAAAAATCCCATAGTCGAGCCACACAAAAGCCCGAGGCAAACCATCCCACAGCGACCCAAACAAAGAAGGTTCTCAAAACCGGCGTGTATTCTCACGTGGTAGCGATTCTCTGCCTGATTCTACCAAAATGAGTTTCCTGTGCCTTTGACAGTTCCCTTCAGTTTCCCACATAAATCTCAGTGGAAGACACTGAAATTCCGGGACACATTTTTCTGCAGAGGTAACCCAGCCTGGAGTTACTCCAGGTGATTCCAGCCTTGAGCTTGAGGCGAGGATGGTTCTACTTGGCACTTAACGCCATGGACATAATATGTCGCACCTCCAAGCTCCTCAAGAAACAGGAAACATCATGCGCAATGTAAAATGCGTCTCCCTTCCCGCGAGATAACTAACATGCTTATATTGAAGGGTCATATATTTTGTTGAAGATTGGTCAGTTTCTGACGGTGTGGTATAGCGAACCCCAGGGGGTCACAGGATATGCGGTACGAATGCTCGCTACATATGGGGATCAGACCCAAGGTGGTCGGTTGTCAAGGTTGCGTGTTATTTGGATGGTAATTAAGCAAAGCAGATGCGTCTCTCTCTTTCGATCTGCTGACTCCAAGTAGCGAAGGAAAGTGCGTCCTTAAATCAACGTTAACAACTGTGCATGATTTACTGGACAATCAACGGGGCGAGAGTGAAGGAAGCGACATAGGGGAGAAACCGTCTCACGTTCGTAGGGGGTCTCGCGCATAGCTCGTCCAGATTCGTTGACGGTCGTATCCGCTGACTCCTGTCCGCCGACCGTGGTCCCGTTCTGGATGTCGGCTCGTGACGGCTGCACTACAGTCCACTATACTGTCCGGCTCGCGGTTCGAGGCACACACACCGTGCCCACTGAGTTGACCGGCTGCCAGCTCGGGGCAGACTGAGTGTTCACTGTGTTGACTGGTCGAAAGCTCGGAACGCACTGCACGTACCACGTGCTATCCGGCTGAAGGTTCGAGACGTGGGAACTGGGGGACTCTTCCCCTCTACTCATTACATCATTGTAGGACACGAGGACTCCACTCAACATGGAGAAACTCAAACCTAAGGGTCTATCCACTTGCATACTACAGGACGATGTGGAACACACCTCTAGGGAGAGTGATACACTATTTTCAGATTGAATAGACACCCCCACCACTGGGTAGTGGAAACGTGAGAAAGCACCTGTTCCAGACTGCTTTTTTGAGTGATCCAGTAAACCACCCATGTGGAAGATGTCGCCGCCTGCAATCGACAGAAGCGCTTCTATCGAGGAAAGAGGGAAGGGAAAGTACCTATTCTTCACGAAAAGTGTATATATATATAATGAAATAAACTGCTCTTACTGCTGCTTTTTTTCACGAAACTTACCCTCTGTATTGGCAGGTGAGTTTACATGAGACTTGTTTAATTTAAATAAAATTCCCTATGTCAAATCATGGCTATGAGCAATTAGTAAAAGTAAATTGGATACTGAAATTGGATGGAGGTCCCTGCTGGTAGTTGCGGAAGGAAGGGCTCAAGTGCTGTGCCTGCGAATTTGGAGTTTTGTCACTCTGCAGGGACTGGCTAGAATCTCCCGTCCATGCTAAATTTCAAATTTATATTCAATAATCGTTCTTGGCTCTCCTAATAAATTTGCACGTAATTTCAATGGGGCGTTGAGAAAATTCCAGCTTATGCAAAATACGAATTTCCTAAAGAAAAGTAATTGCAGAGTTCTATCAGCTTGGGGTAACCTGCCTGAAACGAAATGAAAAATGTGACTCCTCCTGAGCCTATTGCTAATCACTCTGCCAAAAGCTAACCAACCAGCTATATCCATGGTCTCAGCAATCATGTCTGTATTGGGGCTCTGCCCTGGCCTGTCCCTTTTTTCCATGTTGCACTCAATCATTGGGATTCTTACTAGTAAAAGCGGGAGACAACATTGCAGACTTAGAACTTAGTTTTTTCTTTTTTAATGATGAAAAGAGACGAGAAATTCTTGAGAGCGGAAGGCTCACGTCAGATCTCAGAATTTCCCGTAAGGTCTGGCACGAAAACTTGAGAAATGGGAGGTGCAGTGAGGGACGATTTAGAGACAATTGGTCCGTACAAATTGGAACCGAACCAATGGCCAGTTGATGGAATTAAAATTCTTCGTTTATGCCGATCGGAATATTAACTTCTAAAGAAAATGAATAAGAGCATTACAGACACCTTTAATGAACCTTAAACCAATATTTACGAAGCAATTCAGAGCATGATAGTCGCAGGAAAGAAAGGAATAAACATATCCCACTCTAGAAGCTCACGACTCGACAAACGAAAGATTGCAATAAGAAGTGATGGTGAAGGAGAAAAAACGGGGTATTTGGTAGCAGGCCTCAAACAGACGAAGCCCAAGTTGAAGTGGCAGAGCGACGATTGCCAAGACTGCTCTTCCGGCGACATGTACATGAACGACTCTCTCAGCCCAGATTCGACTTGTCCCTAGAAAACAAGATTCGCTTAGGGCGCCCTCTGCACTTGGCAGTCAGCGCGCTCCACTTCGTTAAAGACACATGCTAAAAATCCTTTTCCGGGTTTCCGTCACACGTATTTTCTTGCAGTTCCTGGGCTTAACCCAGTAGTGTAGCGAGAGTCTCATTTTTCGGAGGGCCAATGAAGTCCTATGAAAGCCTAAAAAATCTTATGTAAGCAAAGGGGAAAGGGGAGTGGGAGCCAGGAGAGCCCCCCTTCCCTGGCTACGTCACTGGCCTGGCCTACCCTACAACATGAACCACGAGCCGCCACTGGTATTCCGTTTTCATGGGCCCTAGGTAGGTGGTGGCAACTCAGATGCAGCTCCAGCCTGAGGCCCTCCATTGCTGAGGCCCACCATTGGGGCGCCAGGGCCGATGTGGCGGGTGCTATTGAGGTGCACCAACCCCATACCTTTCATACAATGGAGCCGCAGAGTGACCTATGCTTGAGCCCAAGGGAGAGCAGGTAGTATCTGAAAGCAGCTGGGGCGAACTGTCGGCCCAGGAAAATACCGCCTGCTGCAGGTCGGATTCGAACCTGGACCTCCCGCGTGCTCCCCAGAGCCCCTATCCATAGCGCCTAAGTGACGCTAACATTTTTTGGCTAATAGGAATATTTATGATTCACTAAATGACCAGAGCCTGTACCAGCCAGTACTCCTCGTTAATGCATCACTTGCACACGTGCAGTAGCAGCGGAAAGTTTCTTTAGCTTTTAAGTAGTTATCTGTAGATGGCAGAAGAATCCCAAGAAAGGTATAAAGTATATCTGGGCAAGGAGTACACTGGTAAAAGGAAACCACCAAAGCATACAGTTTGGGTAAGGAAGCTGCAAGATATCCAGAATCATGCTGGGCACTCAATCAAAATTTCCAGCTGGATTCTCCTGCTGGATCCAGGCTGGTCAACCAGACTGGTTCCATGCAGGTCTGAGCAGCTGGTTCCATGCTGGAACCTGAAGGAAAATTGGACTGGAATGTGACTGGAACCAATCTGGTTTCATGATTTAAACCAGTTGAGTTCCAGTCATGAACCAGAAGGAACACGAGTGGTTCCAGACTCTATTCCAGTCATAAAGTTTCTCTTTCATTCTGTTTTACTTCCTGCCTCTGTTCATAAGCACCTGTAAGTTCACGTGGAGCTACTTGAATACTAGTACCCATGCCATACATATGATTTACCATTCACTCATGGTAAATCATGTCTCTTAAGGTTTTTCCATATGGAAAAAGTTTAAGTATGGAAAAGTCCATCACAAACAGAGTAAAACCAGTAATATTTTTGGCTGGAACTTTTTGCTGGGTAGACACTTAGGATTTTGATGAGGCTCAGTTTTTCATAATCATTCTCAGATTTGATAGAGCCCCAATATAATATTTTGAATCTGCATTTTGGAACCATAAGTCAGCAAGTTGTTGAACAACCTCGAGGAGGACACAGCGCATGTAGTATGGGCCTATTCCATCAAGGATTTGAAACCCTTTCAAGTTTTCAAGTGCTGATGGCCCCTTATATGATCCTTCCCTCTTAACACAATTCCATCATGTCCAGTAGCATAGATTTGTTGGTTTTTCACGAATAGGAAGTAGCAGAGATAGGATACTTCACTGTTCCATCCACCAACATCCCAGGATGCAGGCACCAAGTGCATCCAAAGTACCCATTGAATTGGATGCTATTCACCACTTTTGTTCTGGCTGGAGAGTCTGCAGTACAGCATGCAACATAAATGTATGAGTACTTGTCCTCCCCAGCTTGGTTCTTCCAGTGAATTCCCTTTTCTTGTAGAGGGGCAATTTCTTCCACAAATGTATTAAAAAGAATTTGTATCTGTGGCTCACCTTCACCAAACCAGACTGCAGCCAGGATGATATTTTGTCCTCATTCCTTAGTAGGAAGCTCATTTATCACAACATGTACTGGCCAGATAATATTATTTGGACTGTTAAAAGTAGGGACACCATCTACATGAATGGTGAGTCAAGTTGTTGTCTTTTCATGGTCCCTCTCTATAAATTTTTTGCATAGGAAGCACCACAATGGATGTCTGTAATAGGGAATTGGTGCTGTTTCTACTGTGCTGATGGTGGTGAAGACTGCAAAACAGCAGATACTTGCTCTGCAATGGGCATGGTGATAAAAGTAATTTCCATGATCCATTCTATGGTTTGAAAAGTCACATCTTCACAAATGCAACTTCTATTTGCAAGAACACTTTCTAGCTTTACAGCTTGCATTTACAGCTTCTGCAGAAGAAATACATTTATTTCTTTTTCACAGTGCAATATAAAATTTTCTTAAGCAAAAACTAACTTGTGGGGCAACTTGGTTTGCCATGGATTGCATTTGCTAACTGTAATAGATCAGAAAGTTAAGCTTGAATAAGATTATGCATTGGAGCCAAAGTCACTGTCATACATAGGACTTCTGGAGGGCTTCTCTTTAAGCAAGAGCCTTTAATATGTAGAGAAGACTTTCATCCTCTTTGGAATAATAGCTTCCTTTTTGCTCAGATACAGGATGATGAACAGTGATGTTCTCATTATCACAGGTGATGCCTTCACTTGGCACTAAGGAGGATTTTTGAGAGTCTCTGAAGTAATTCAGAGGCACCTTTTCCCCATCAGACTTGTCAGTCACACAACTGCTGTTAGGACAGTGTAGCAAATCCCCAGACACTGCAGAGTTACTTTTTTCCTCCACATTGTCCCCACTACCAGGTTCCTCAAAATTTTTTTCTCCCCAAATCATTTAGCCTCTCAGTTCACTATTGTTTGAATCCATTAGATGAACTGTACTATCAGCTATTGACACAGCTAAGGCATCACAACTGGTTGTGGGATGAGGGCTAGTTTCCACAATTGCAGTTATGGGAAATATGGGGGAATAGGCAGTTGATCTTGAGAAGTTGCTTGTGGCTGGAGGCTTTGGAAGCACTATTTGATGAAGATAATTGGTGCCCTATGGTGAATTCCTCAAAATGGTTTTTATTTTCGTAGTAAAATTTTTATATTTTCCCCATAGTTTGTTGTTACCTATAAAAAGAAATTCCTGAGAAATGTGTTGTCTATGTGGGGAATGTTCCACCTGGCTGAAGAAATGTAAATGTTCATTATTATTGTTTGTACTAAATTGCATCATTAAATGGTGCTTTTTCAGTGATGCACTATTTGCCACCATGGTGAGCCAGAATAATTAGCAAAGAGTTAGGAAATTTGCATCATTTACATTAATTGATGAAATCACTGATGCATCAGAGTGATGTAATCAATTCTGTGACTGTACCTAACTTCACTAGGGGTTCCATCATCACCTACCCATTCTGAACCAGAAAATTTGTGTCTTCCTCCTTAAACTTATCACCAAGTGACTCACTCATACTCATAGATTATGTCAGTATGCATATATCACATTCATGTTCAATATCTGAAGTTGGTAATTCTTTACAAGTAATACATATCCTGCATTTCCCCTGTTATTGATGAATCACCACCTGAATATTTAGCTGAAAAGAATTGGATTATTTCAGTCTGAGTATGATTTTGGTGATGATAATGATGGTGATTTGACTGAGGGTTCTGAAGAGCCAGAAGAATCATTGCATGAAATTCTGATAAGAGACAGCTATCAAATACTTCCCTGGAAAATGTGGACTGGATGTGTTTTCCGTGATCATTGCCTTTGCTGTACAACATTTATGATGAGGGCTAGAATGATCTGCTTTCCCTAGTGAGCAAGATTTTTGGAAAAACAAGTGATTCCAGGTGTGCTATGTTCTGTGTAGAATGTCCTTGGATCTCAAAAGTTGCCACCAAAACTCAATTTCTTTTGTAAGAGGTGCAAAGTACATGCAAGCAGCCTTCTCCAATCTGCCAATCTAAGGAGAACCTGGCATGTGCAATATGTGCTGCTTCCATTTTGAGACAGGAGTATGAGAATAACTTTGTGATTCTCTCAGTAAGAGAGATCATGACTATTTTGGAAGCTGCCAGCTATGCAGGAAAACTTTGCACCAAGGATAAAGGATGGCTCTCCTATTTCCCTCCTAAAGTTTCTGACATTTACAATGAGGAAGATTATATGTCACTGATGAGTCCAGGGGGAATCCTAGCTGATGCATCTACCTTCACTTACACTCTCCATGTGGATGGTGCACAGGCATTCCATTCCTCCAGCACCAGTGTGTGTGTTTGGCCAATGCCCAAGATAATTAATGAACTTGTAAGATGATGAATGAATGAAATTTAAATGTTTAAAATAGATTGGAAGCCTAGGTATAGGAAGCAGTTATCCCCCACCTCTACTGGGAATGAGTCTTCAAAGATTTGCACAACTCTGCAATTGGCAGATCTAACATCTTGAATCCTGGTGTCCAGAATTTTCTGTACAGGACTAAGGCAAAAATGAAAATTTATTGCTCTTACCAAAACACCTCAGTAATTTAATAATATCGTAGCCAAAAGAATGATTAACTCATGTGATTTCTCTCCTGCTTTTGGTGCTCAGGAAAGGAGACTGAGAAGGAGAAACATTTTGGGAATAGAAGTTTCCTAACAATTGAAAAGTGTGACATGCTGGATCTCCAAGAAAAAAGAAAGACTTCAGGAGGGATAAACATTGCAGTCACTTGGATGTGTGGGCAATTGGTGCAGAATGCCCCAGCTAGAACAACTTCAATGAGTTTTTCCCCCTAATCATGTGCGTCTTTCCAATTTTGCCCTGATGGTTATAAGGTAGAATTGCATTACTTTTCTAAGCCCCCACCTTGGTTCCATAATGGATGTACACTGATTGTCCAGCTAGGAACCACCATGGTTCCATGATGAATCCCCAGCTAAAAACCATTATGGAACCAGGTCTACTCTACAGGTCTACTCTATGCATGCAGGAACCATCCCAGATAACATGTAACATTGACCCTACATTGGGTAAAGGTGGGAAACATTGGCAGAACTTGTATGTTGGGAACAATGTAAACCCTATGTGAGATTATCCTCACTTTGAGAACTACATAACTCCTGGAGGAGATGTGGATCTCGTGTTTTGCACAGTACACAAAAGTGCCCTTCCCTCTTTCCCTGGAATCATCCCTCACAAGAGTGTTTAGTACCTTGCCATATGTCTTGCCTTGTCTCATTATAGGAATCCATCAAGGCAGATACTTCATCATTTGCTATCCACATATTGGAGACAGGCTCATGGGGCCCAGGCCATGAAAAAACTCATATTCCTAATAAGGACCCTTTTGTAAAATGAGGTGACCTTATCCAAAGAGAAGATTTAGAAAGTTGATTGCATCCATGAACTTAATCCCCTGCCTTCTCATTTTAATGGCTAAATGAGGAAAATAAGGACTGATTTCACTGATACTTCATTGAACCATATGAGGTAGATCTTCCTCTGATTTGTACTATAATTAGTACATTCAATGGAAGATCAACTCCTGTACTGTCCAGGGCAAAGACATCTGCATGGCAGGCAGTTGTACTTAGTAGAGGCCCCATACTGCAGATGGGGATGCCTCTACTGGGTAATGGATTCAAGTATATGATATGAAATGAAGCTGGCCAATACAGAGCAAAAACTGGGTTCTGTGGGTTACATGTTACTATCCTGCTTCCTGCCAATGTTGGTCCCACATTGACCCAACTGTCACTTTTACATGGGGGCCTAAGTATATAATCCACATTGAGCCAATCTAGCCTGATGTTGGAGGACCACATTGAGCAAATGTGAGTCCCATGAAAAATGTCATCTGGGATTATGGAAGACCATGTTGGTTCCAGTTTTCAGATCCAAATGGAATTTTTTATTGCACAGTTTTGATTCATGTCTAGAGGTTAGGTGAGTATCAAAGTAATGGAAGTCTGGGAAGGATTAGAGCTTTATGATCTGGACATCATATCCAGACCATGAAGCTCTAATTATTATAAGGAATTAGTTGACTGGGTTGACTGTTTCTACATAATGCAGTTACAACTAAACCAGTGAAGGACTAATTTGCAGGCTAACAACTGGGTGACAGCTTCAGAAGCAGTCAGTGATTATCACTGGGTATACTTGCCCTGAGGCATGCAATGTTTTTGAACTTTTGCCTGTTAATAATTGAAATTTTTAAACAGACTCACAAAAGTGAGTAAGAACTTCAGATTTGTGTTGTCAGACTAAAACAGCAGATACTAGTTTGGGGATACAGGTTGGTTACAGTATTTTTTTAAAATGTTACATTCTCACCTTAACCATCTCATTATTATATTGGCTCATAAATTAGTAATTTCCAAAACGTAATCATTATGAGATATAGTACATCAAATATAATGAGATGGTTGCAAATATAATGTTTTACTCCAGACTCATTGCTGCATTTGAATGTTTTCACCATAAACATATGATTGCATATGAAAGTATTTCAGGGACTGGTAAGGTATTATCATTATTATGTATGCTCAGGAACATGGTTGCCTCTTGAGGGAGGTCAGCTCAGATGAGGGATCGGAGGGCGGGGTGGGAACAGGTGAGAGGTCGGCAGGACGAGCACAGGCCGTGTTGAAGGGGAAGGGAAAACGCGGGCCCTTGTAATCGTCAGTGACTCGAACGTCAGGCGTCTAGAGGCAGCGATGGGAAAAGATTCAGGAGCTCAGGTTTCTTTCAGTCAGTTCCCCCGGTGCAAGGATTGAACACATTAGGGTTAAGGTCGGATCGGTGGTGTGTTCCGAGTCAGCCGAGGAAGTGTTGGTGGTCCTTCACGTTGGGACCAACGATACTCCCAAGTCTGATTCTGTACTCATCATGGGCAGGCTATTAGGGCATGTCGGGAGGCAAGATCGGGGTGCGGGTGACAGTGCGCGCTATCCCGAGCCGGCTAGATAAGGGAGGAATCACTTGGTCCAGGTCAGGTCGGAAGGGGTTAACGACTGGTTAGAGGAGTTATGTATCGTGGAGGGGGTAGTGTTTCTGAACACTAGGGAGACTCTGAGGTATTGTAAAAGTCTGATGGCTAGGGACGGAGTACATTTCTCGAAAGAGGGAGCTGGAGCAGTAGGATTGGCTATCATGAAGGATCAAAGAATGAGCCTTTTTCAGGGTTGTAGGTGGGGGGGATGGGATCACGAGCAAGGGATAGCCACTACGAGCAGCTTTAGAACGCCGCGTACTGGTATGCAGGAAAGACGGAAGAGTGAAGTGTTTCTACGCGAATGCACGCTGCTTACGTAATTAAATGGACGAGCTCAGGGGGAGGGCACCAGATAACGGTTTTGATGTCATCGGAATAATCGAGTTTTGGGGTTGTTCTCACATTTCGGATAAGGAATTCGAGATTCAAGGGTACGACATCTTGCGTAAGGATGGGGTGGGCAGAAAGAGGGGAGGTGTCATGTTGTTCTCTAGAACTGAATTGAGCGTTCGAGTTAGAGATCTCATCGCGCAATCGAAGACTTATGGTGCGAAATCGGTGGGGCAACAAGGGAAGATCGTGCTAGGAATTTGATATAGCCCCCCAAACTCTTCTTCGGAGACTTTAACATGCCTAACATAGATTGGTCGCTGCCGCGAGGGGGAAGTGAAAGGGATAGGGAATTTCTTGCTGCGGTTCAGGATGCCCTTCTCGTTCAGCACGTGAAAGAACCGACTCGCGAGGAAGCTTTATTGGATTTGGCTCTCGCCACGAACGATGATCTGGCACTAGATGTTTAGGTTCAGGATAACTTGGGAGATTCGGACCATTGCGGGATGACGTGGAATATCAAGCGGACGAAGAGTAACGTTAAACCGAGGAAGGTTTCGTACCACTATAAGAAGGCTAATTTTGAGAGACTATGTGAAGGCGTTGCAGACATCGACTGGGAGTTTCCAAAATGGGCACCACAAGACCTTTCCTCAATCATTTCTTCCCTTGACAATGATGGCCTTGATCTTCTTAAGGTTTTGCTTCTGTCCTTTCTTGAGGAAACAATTTGTAAATATTACTCCTCACCATGTTGTTTATCTCTTACTCCCATACAGAAAATGCTGCTTTACCATCCATCATCTCGGATTCGTGCCAAGGATGCCTTGAGACATCAATGGCTAGTCAACCCCAGTCACCTCGACCTCTCTCCCCGTCCATTGAAACGAATGAAAATTTCTTAGGAGGCCTTGATTGTACCTGAATGCTTGCTTCAAAACCTGCACCTTATTATTTGATCTCAAAAATGTCAGAATTTCAAGCCTCTCAACATGTTTCTTCAAATTCTTTTGTGCCAATTCTGCAACCTGCACTCAGGACCATGAATTAGACATGTTGAGGCTCCAGTGCCACCATGTGATCTCTTCTCAACATGCCGGTCTCATTGTGGCTTGCATTTTTGCTCACTCAGAATTTTCACAATTTTTTTGCATATTGCTCCATTGCACCATTGCTCAATGTAAGAGTTTATTCTCAGCATGAGGAAAGACTCTGTTTTAACTGTTTCTTCCTAGTCGGACAAAGGGGCAATCAGAAGACTTCCCTTGTTTTTGTGACTTTGAGATGTCTATCAATTTATGTATTTAATTCTTTATGAATTTATTACGAGTGAGAAAAAAGTAAAATACGTCTTTATGTCTGTCTATGTGTACTTTACTCACTCCAAAACATATTATACATCAGTCATACTCTCATCATCTAGATCATGAATCTCTATAGGGTATGTTGTCAAACTTCTGCACATCTTCCCTCACCATTAGACCTGAAAGAGACATAAAGAAAGAGAATACCTTTGTTCCAGAAAAGAAACATAAGGAAATGCAAGAATTTACTCACGATATTTATCTTCATCCATCCTCTGACCTTGAATCACAGATGTCCTGAGAACTTCCTCAACCTCATCAGCATACTTGATCAACTGTAGGTAATAGGAGACAACACAGCATTTACTTTGTCATTAAACTGAAGTAACCCAATTCAGCTACCAACTCCATATGTGAAATTTGATGGCAACTGACCTGGGTGATGGTTTCAGTGTCATTGATGTGCTTCTTGTCCTTGAACCCTTTCCTGATCTCTTCCCTAGCAGCTGTGTAACAAAGTATTAAAAAGAGTCATGGGATATCATTTCTTCACTGTGTTCAAGGAGCTACAAGATGAAATGTTGCTGCCAGAGCAGTCAGGCCAATTTACTGACCCAACACTTACCCTGCAGGGCTTGGAAGTCCTTATCAAACACACGTTGAGAGGTCCTCAGAAGGCGTCGGTAACTTCTAAAGACCTGCGAGAATAGGAAATTTATTTGAAGCATTCGGCTTGCAGATTTGTTTTGACACAATTGAAACCTTTAGTGAAAGAAGGAAAGTGGCCAACCAGGGACTTCATGTCCAGGCCTATGTTATCCGTCCTCCCTTATTGAGCAGGGAACTGAGAACTTGTGGAAAGTGTCTAAACAAGAGAGCTGTTCATATTTCAGCACTTATATCGGTCCATTCTGATTTGGAGGGGGGGAAAAAAAAAAACCAATTGCAAGGGTCAAAAGACTAGTTTGCACGTGGGATCCCACATGGTGACGGCGGTGAGAGGCGCCATGCTAGGCTGCTTAGAGATGGCATCGGGTCCGACTCTTGGCACCCGATAATTTGGCTCGAGTGAAGAGATGCTCAACCGTTTCATGCGTAAGGAAGACAAAAGACTACCCGACCGGAGGACTCCAAACATTGTAAACCCGCCTGCCTGTGACTCCGCACAAGGCACGACACATGCGATGGTGGGAGCGACGCCTCATGCAGCGGTTCCTAAACCGATTGGCGCGCGAAACCGTTCTCATTAGAGGTGTGCGTGAGTCACGGCTTTTTCGTGAGTCGTGACTTACGCAGGGATTTTGACGAGACTCTAATTGAGAGCGTGACAAGAAAGGAATTCATGATAGGGAAGCGTGTTTGTTTGCGAGTAAGAAGGAAGAATGGAGGAAAGAATTTTTCATCCACCGCCAGAGAGCTTCCTCTCGACTCAGCTTTTTTTTCCTTGGTGCAGAAACTGGTTCCAAAATGGATTCCTGGCGGTCCACGTCGTGCCGTAACTCCTATGAGTTTCATTCAGCACCTCTCTCCTTCTCCCCCCCACCCACCCCACCCCTCACTCTGTCTATATCTTTCGTGACTCGCATCATAAACAATTTTGTGAGCCACATTCACGGTCACAATGGATATGCTTGATCGCGAAACAGGTGAATTCATAGATGTGCATGAGAGTGAGCCTGGAAAGGTTTTTCTCGCATGATCGTGAGGGTCCATGAGTCTAGAATTACTCTCGCTAAAATTTGCACCTACGCTCATCTTCCCGTGAGATATGCCAGGTATGCTCCTAAGCAGGGCTGTAATTACCCCATGTGGCGCTCCCTCCCTCTTCCCCTCCCCTTGGCTTTCTCCCTCTCGTTGCGTCTGTCACTTCTCCCGTCCCTCGAAGTAGTATCTACGTGTATACGTCTAAGTTTGCACCCCCTCTGTTGAAGTGAATCCGAATGGCAAAGCCCAGTCGGCATCTTAGTATTCGAGTATCCAGAATAGTCATGAGCTCAGGGGTATTCGTTGGCAGCCTCATGGGTCTCCCTCGATAGTTGCAGCACTGCTTTCTTTGCCTTCCGAGATGCGAAGACGTCTATGATAAGGTCAAAATCCACTTCCTTCGCTACTTGATTTTCGATGGAAAGCCTTTCTTGGCCCATCGTGGATCGGACATGTGTCTCGATAAACTTAAGTTTGCTTAGGCTTCTTTCACACGAAACAATCGGTGAGGGAAGGGTAATAAAAATCCTGAGAACTATCTCCCAGTTAGGAAACGCATCGAGTCGTCCATGTGTATCGAAAGTCGAAACTTCTCCCTTCCATTTCTCTCAGGCTCTTTTCGCTGCCCAACGCATTTTTTTCTTTTCATTTTTCTCTGCCTCANCGTATCTCACCCATTCGAATACCTCGTACCACCTATTCGTATAGTCCTTAAGACATTCTTGGCTAATGTTTTCAGACTTCAAATCTACAAAGCTGATGACTCTTCGTCGTCAGTCCTCGAGGCAATCAATAGCCCTCGGTTCCAGTATATCAGGAGTGGAATTCCGCTGTTGAACTCTGTGTGACAGATACAGTCTACCCGGTTCCACCTTTGAATCGAAATGGTGAGAATAGTGACGACCTTTATGGAAGTCGTGAAGAACATCTTTCCCTCTCAGTACCCCCAGACGAAGTTGGAAAAGCGCCTCGAATTGGACAAGTCTCATTCTGTCATTAGTGAGTCACCTTTTTTTATTTAACGATTTCCATAAGGCCTTTGTAATGTCTAATTAATTGAGAAATGGGTTGTTTGATCATAATAATGAGCTGCAGCGTTTGGGAGATTACTCGTATATCAGACCATACCAACACCTACAAAAGTGAGTATGCATTTGGAAGCTTTTTTTATATTTTGAGTGAGAGCAAATGTAATTCATGACTCAACGACGAGAGGTAAAAAGGAAATTGCGAACTACTACATGATCCATCTGACTCTCATACTAATGAATTCATTTCGTCATTATCCACACTATTACAATATACGCAATATTACAATTCGACACAAAGGTACTTATTACGTTATTACTCTATTATGTAATAAATTTACTTTCTTAATACTGATTTTTGCATATTGCGGAATGGCAGGAACCGAAGGCGAATTACGGGCTCGAAGGAAACTGATACACCAATTGGACCACCTAAAGGTCCAGACAAAAAAAATCAACCCAAAAAAGGAAATTGATCTGACCCCCTCCGATTGCCATTAAATTTGCTGAACATGTAGGGGCTATTGAAAAATCCTTCCATGCCAAATTGCAGCTCTCTACCTCTAGTACTTACAAGATGTAGCAATTTGAAAGTAAGAAAGAAAGAAAACTGCCGAGACCCAGTGAATGAACAACAGTTAGTCGGTAGTAGAGACATTCCATGAATTAAATGCTTACTTACCACATTTGGCCTACGATGTC
>CAJPEV010001928.1:0-53989 GCA_905338385.1 Darwinula stevensoni
TTCAAGGCCGCGGTTATCTTGTTTTGTTATTATTTTATTGAGTATGGCTATAATTATCAAATGTAGAGATTCAAGAGGGTGATGATGTTTATGAATCAGTCCTCCAATTCATAATTATGTTAATTTACTTTTCATTGACTTTCCTTTTTGGTTTCATTTGTTCATTTGAGAATTCCAACCTGTGTCATCTCATATTTTAGAGTGGATTTTAGTAACTTCTCTCATTTTCACTTGATCATCTCAAGAGAAAAGAGAAAATATATTAGAGCATGAAGAAGAACACGATTTTCTTGTTGCACTATTCCCCTCCGCCTCAAAATCGTGCGAAATACGTCAGGGCGTCCAAAGATCTCGCGTGAAGAGGAGTCAGCGAAGTAGGAGCCCGGTTGGACATCCGTCATGTGAGCGGAAGATGAAGGATTCGTCTGTGAGTACTGGAACTTGTGCTTCCACACCTTGGGCTTGCCGGAAAGGGCCATGTCGGGAAGATAGCTGTGCATACTAGAAAACGGCATTAGGGAATACACAAAATAACGATAATATGCATATTGACGAAATTCAGCTCCGCCATGGGACAGGTGCTTCCATGTCGGGTGAAAGTTCCGTGATATGTATAGGGGGCAACGCCCCTTCCCTCTGTGGGACTTCTATAGCATAACGAGCACGAATCGTGGTTTTCCTTTTTCCCTTCCTGGACTCGCGTTTTTTGTAAATTGCGTATGTCAGACCCGAGACGATGACTAGTAACGTGAGGGCGACGAGCCTGAGTATATAGGGGCTGTGCGTGTGGTAATGATCCGAGAGCTGAGTTAATACAGCTGAATCTTCCTGTTGATTCCTTGATCCCGAAACCGGCGAATCAAAGATTTCACCGTTAAGTCCTCCACTTTCGAATCAAACCATAGTTTCTGTGCATGAGTTATTTATTTTTGTACTGTATCTCTCCTTGGCTACGGACACTCATGCGGGATTATTGGGGTCCTCTTCTGCACCTGAGTGATTAGTATGAGCCTCGCGTGCTTCCTCGTTATAGGGTCTAGGTGATGGCTATACGCACCCAGCGATACATCGACCTAACAACGCCGATGCCCTTAACGGACCTCTTCGGTCATTCCTTCCCATTCCTTATCCCCCTTATCATTGTAATTTCCGCATTTCGTGTGGTTTTCTTCATCCCTTTTATCTCCACGATATTCCATTCCCTTTTATGATTATTCCCTTCGAGTCCCCTTGGTCCTTTAATTTTTGGGCACGCTATCCTAATCTTTCCAGTGTATGGATTTTCCCTTTAATATTGATAGAACTCCCTCTCTTCCCATCCCTTACCTTCGTAATCCGTCTCACGCGATCCCCATGATTCCCTACTCCCATCCCCGGCATATAATTGCCCCGGGTATTCGTATTCGGGTTCCCTCGTGATCGTTCTTATGTCTCTCGATATCGGTTCCCTCGAACGGAGAGGATATCGATGCGCACCGCGTTGCTCCAGCGGAGGTCCACCCTCTTCCCTTTGTGGTTGCAAAGGTATATGTTCCACAAAATCATCTCCCCTGCGATGAACCCCGCAGAGAAAAGACATAGGACAACCTTCGAAAAACAATCGATTATGACGCTGGGGTGTTTCCTGCCGTTGCATACTCACGCGATCTATTTCGTGAGTGAGGCAGTAGTATGGGCATCTCCAGCCCTCTTTCCAAGTATCCCGCACCTGATCGATGGAAGCAAGTGGGTCTCTTGGATTCCCTTTCCTACGGGATTCATTGCGGATCTAATAATCCGTCTCCGGACGGGTTTGGAGGAGAGCGGGCTTATCAATCTTGGACGATGTCGGCCAAAAGTCATCCTCCCCCCCATTTTTGGTCCTAATTCCTGGGTTAGCCTCTCTGATGCAAAGATTCCAACTACACGTCCAACAGGTAGCGCAACAGACTATGGTAAGCTTTTGACCTCAACTCACGGAGTGGTAGCTTTGCTAGGCCCTCCTGTTGAGCGAGCATCCATCTCACCCGACCGTCCGTCTTGAGCTGAACCTGCTATGGCCCCCTTGCAATACTCTGACATTTCACAAAAGTGAGGCTATAGCCATCTCCAATGACGGAGGGGGAAAAGGGGACCAGAACATCGCATCTGATAATGGAAACATGGTGGACTCTTTCTGTCCATCATACCCAGCGCCGCAATTTCCTTTACTTCGTCCTCTAATATTTGTTCTCTTCCGCCTCCCACTTCTCTTCAACTTCTTCCTCTAATATCTGCAATCTGTTTTGAAAAGGGATATCAAAACCAGTCTCCCACGAAATTTAAAATTCCACATTAATCCTCATTCTCATTATTTCTTAGGCAGATTTCCGATCTCTGCCAATGCCTCAGCCCTCAGGCCTCTCCCTGAGTCATGTCATGGGTCATCTGAACTCGACTACTGACATTCCTCCTATTCTCCTTTTTCTTTTTTCTTCTTTTGGTTTTGGGTCCTGAACCCGTTTCGATTCGATTCGTTATTGCCTTTCAAATGTACTTTTTTTCAGACCATTTTCCTCAAATTTTCACTCAAGCTCCTCTTCAAACCTCTCGAAAAATTTGCTGAGAGGGACTTCCTGGACTCCTATATAAAAATCCTCAGCCTTCCGCTGGCACGGCCTGGGCAAGTCTTCAACACTCGCCATCATTACCGTTTTCCTCCCTCTTTCTCGATTCGGAATCATTGGGGTCCGGTCCTCCTTGAAATTGACTTGTGAATCGTCCGTAGTGATACTCCCATTGAAGGCTTTGGCATCTTTTGGCCGAGTTTCCTCAAAGGGGATCTCACGACCACGGATTTGCAGGCATCTCCGCCGCCTGTCTAGCACTGTTCTGTGCCGATTCAAAAAGTCAAGACCCAAGATTCCTTCTGCACCAAAGCAGGGCAGACCCTTCGCTATTAGAAAGCTTTGGGTCATCTCTACTCCACCAGTGCGGATTCTCATCAGGTACTTTCCCAACACCTGGTTCAGGAGACCGGTAATCGCCTTAAACATCTCTCTGCGTGGCAACTGGCCTTTCTCCATTTCCCAATATCTCTGTCTGAGAGCATCCCACACTCCTTCATGCAGGAGGAACGCGCTATTCCGCTATTCTACAAGTATCCGCATTTGGGTCCCTTCGACACTTGACAACAATGAGGCTCATCCGGTTCACATTCACATACAAAACCCAAGCATACTTCCTAATATATGTTTCACCTCCCCTTAACACAGATTCGGGGAGGGCCCTCTGTTAATTATGTGCAACGCCGCACATCTGACTAGCAACCAGCTGCATCAGCTCGGCATCGAAAGCGATCTTCACGTTGCGTACAAAAATTGGAGATGTCAAAATATCTTCAACACTCACACTCCCTTCTTTCCCATCCCCAAAAAACATGGGCACAAAAAATTATTGCATTGGCGAGAGGCACACGTCCCAAAACACCCGTCATCGCCCCTTCAACGGGAGGCATCCTTCCCCTCTTCTGTCTCACCATGAATATTGAGCTCTTACTCCACTGGTTGTCCAATCGCGCCTCTTGAAGCACGATCACGTCGGGGTCACCAATATGTAGGCGGCTCCGACGTGATTTAGCGTTAATGACTATCACGAAGAGATCGCCAGCGTGTTCGAGGTTCATAATGACTCCGTTGACTCCTTAAATATACAATTACTTTATTGTGACAACCAGCTGGTAAAGAGGTCAATAATAATGAGAACCAGGAAATGGAAATGGGGCAAAATGTCAAAATTCTGTTCCCCTAAACGCTTATTAGGCCATAGATACTCAATGAGAGGGGAAGGATGCCTCCCGTTGAAGGGGCGATGACGGGTGTTTTGGGACGTGTGCCTCTCGCCAATGCAATAATTTTTTGTGCCCATGTTTTTTGGGGATGGGAAAGAAGGGAGTGTGAGTGCTGAGCTTTGGAATAAGAGAGCCGTGCAGCCTGCTGAGCAACTTGATGCAAGGAACGCAGCACTCAGTTGTCGAAAGCCGGGGGGCTGCCAAGAATTGAACCCGGTCCTTCTGCTTGCCGGTCAGGTGTGCTGCCATTACGCCACGGAATTCGGGATGTTATGCCCCTCCATGTCATCTCAATCACTACAGTCGTTTGCCGCGGCGAACTCTGTCAGGCTGTACATTTCGATGTAGAGAGGCGGAATTTGTTTCACAATGGAAAAATGCTCCTGCTGCAACTCACACTTTACCCTGAGGCTCAGAAATTGTTGTTCACTGGTGCTACTGTGGCGGCGAGGCCTTTTCAGGATTTAGTCTTTAGCATTGTGCCTCACATGCGCCAATATCCTTCTGTGCTAAAGTCGAACAAGTTCTTGGAAATTTCCTGTTCCAGAATCAGTGGTGTCTGTGCCATTAGCTAATGCTAATAGCCCATGAGCTAATCGGTGATGCAACAGTATTGAATGTGCTGGGACAACGAAATTAGCAAAGTAGTCTTGAGTCTCATGAAAACCTACTAAGCCGAAGCGTTCACAATGGTGATTGTGGCAATGAGCTCGAATATTATGCTGAATGTGTTTAGGAACAAAATCTCTCTCTGTACTGTGAGCTGTATGTGCATAAATCTAATGAAGCGGCTCAGTTCCGAATAGGCAATGCGATGAACAGATGATGTCATGGAAACTATTCAAATTTCCCCTATTAGACGGCCAGCGTAGCGGCCGCAGGCCGCTAGTAGACATAAATTTGAATTGTGTATTGTGAGCATAACGTCTCCTTGATATCCTCCGTTCATCGCATTACCCATTCGGAACTAAACAGCTTCATTCGATTTATACACATGCAACTTACGGTACACAGAGAGATTTTGTTCCTAAACACCATCATCATGATATTCGAGCTCATTGCCACAATCGCCATTGTGAACGCCTCGGTTTAGCAGGTTTTCATGAGACTCAAGACGACTTTGTTGATTCCATTGTCCCAGCACATTCAATAACTTACATCACCGATTGGTTTATGGGGCTATTACCTTATTGTACAGATACTACTAATTCTGAAACAGTACAGGCCATTTCCAAGAACTTGTTCGACTTCAGCAGAGAAGGAAGTTAGTGTATGTGCGGCAAAATACCAATGAATAATTCCTAAAAATGCCTCGCTGACACATTAGCACTAGTGAGCTATCAGTATTCTGAGGCTCTGAAAAAGTGTGCGTTGCAGCAGGAGCACTTTTCCGTTGTGGCAACAATGTGAAACAAATGCCCCCTCCTCCCTACAGCAAAATGTACAGCCCGACAGTGCTTGCTGCGGGAAACGACTGTAGTGATTGAGATGACATGGAGAGGCATAACATTCCGAGTTCCGTGATGTAATGGTAGCACACCTGACTGGCAAGCAGGAAGTCAGGGTTCAATTCCCGGCCGCCCCTGCATTTCGGCCTTTGACACCGGAGTGCTGCGTTACTTGCATCAAGTTGTTCAGCAGGCTGCACGACTCTCCTATTCCCGAGCTCAGCATTCGGTGCATCTTCTTGTTCAACGGTCTGAGCGGCCCTACGCTCCCTATGTACTGCTGCGTGCTGTACATCACTGATTCTAGCCATTACGGGTTGCACCTCTTAAAGCACCTATTTAGGCACTTCACACCGCAATTGCAGTGGCAAAGGTTGTTTCCAGGCCGGCACTAATCGTTTTTTGTGTGCAGTGATTGCCTTATTGCCGTCCTGTGGGACCTTCTTTAACATTTTTCTTCTCGTTCAACCTCACCTCGCGAAAATATGCATCATTTTATGAAAGGAGCGGCCCGTTTGCGCGACATATGAAACAAACAACTTGCGTTATTATATTGACTCCATGAATCATGAGAATCAAAAAAATCAGCCATGACATGAAACGGAAACAAGAAACTATTGCATGGGAGCGATGGCGCTAACCGTCACGCCTGACCTAACGAAAAATATATACTGTAGAAAAATTACTTAAACAACGAATGCATTCAAATGGAGAACTTGCAGTCGATTAGTGAAGACGTGACACACATTCACTTAAAAACACCCAGTGATTAACATAGCTAAGTATGAAGCCTATTGAAATGGTAAGATGGGCCATAGCCTATGGCTCAGACTGGCATAACCCTATGGACCTGGCGCTAAGAGCGGTGGATGGCCAAACCTATGGCTTAGAGTAGCATAGCCTCATGGACCTGAAGCTTTGAGCGGTTGATGACCATGCCTATGGCCTAAAATGACGGTCTTGTAGGCCTCGCTCGTTGATGTGAAAACCACCACCACAACTTTCGGGCCAAAGCCGAACGATTGGTACACGATTATTGAAAGTTAAACTTTCTTCATTAATGTTCCTCTAGCTCGTTTTCATTGGAAGCGATCACATTAGAGACCTAAACCAACACTCTATTGTGTACAGACGACATGCTTCAAGCTCCGCAGACGTGTTTTCAAATGTGAACGCCTTTAAATGACGCCCGATAAAGGAACTCAAATTACGTCTCAGGAAAAAAAGGTACCATCAACAAAAATGCGGAAATTTTTACTTGATAGAGAGTTACCTCTTCTTTCGAATGGTGGCAAACCACGTCTCAATGAAACCTAGCATTACGTAGTAATTCATTTTCAAGAGGTAGCAGGAGTCTTGACACACAATGTCGTAATAACCATCTGCTGGGTGAGCCTTTTAAAAGTAGATTAACAGTATGCCAACATTCCATGGCCTAAAGTCCAGGCCCTAGATTTTGGCTTGAAAAGGTATAGCCCTATAGGCCTGGCGCTTTAGGCCGTGGATGACCTGGCCTATGACCCAGAATGGCATAGCATAGTAGGCCAGCGCGTTGGGGGTGACAGCCACCGCCACCATCACCACAACTTTTGGCCTCTTCGATTTAAGGTATTAGAAGATAGGGAGAAATTTGCATGGAGGAATGTAGTGCAGTCCTTATGGCAAACAAAGCAGCAGGCACACTCAAATCCCAATTCAGTGGATCCTGCTGCGCCAAGGATGCAAAAATCTTCTTTATCACAGCATCCATCCTCTCAACCAAACCATTCGCTCTTGGATAGAACGGGGTTGTGCAGGTCTTTCTGATCCCTAACGTTGGCAAACATCAGCCAGCAAGCGACTTTCAAGGTTTGGGCCTTGATCAGAATGAAGGGCTTCTGGCAAACCATACCTAAAAAATACCTCATTCACCCAAAAGGTTCATTACCGTTTCAGTCTTCTGATCAGGTATTGCAGAAGCTTCCACCTAACGGGTTTCAAAGTCACATACGACAAGAATATTTTGAATTATCCCTGGGTGTTACGGGCAACCCCACCATTACATCACATGCCCAAACGGAAAGAGGAGGTGGTATATCCATAGGGGTCAAGGGTTCCCTAGTACTAGCACGATCGACCTTCAAAGACTGGCATATTGCACAAGTCCGGATCCAATCCTTTACTGACTCACCCATCCTCCATCAATAATACAAAAGCTTAAGCCTTTCAAGGGTCTTCTCAACACCCATATGCCCTGAAGTTTGGTCATCATGAACTTTTGTCAACAAATTAGCCCTTGCAACTTCAGGTACCATGACACGCCCTTCAAATTGCAAATATCCCTTTAAAGTCATAATCTGATTGGACTGAGCTAAATGCATGTAATGCTCAGTTTCCAAATCAACTTGATTTTGTGGCAAATTCACTACTTCACCATCAAACATTTTCAAAATGCCAGACAGTTTTGGACACCTACACTGCCATTGAAAAATATCAAAAGAATTCATCCTAGGTTGAAGTTGTGTAATGACTGACATTGTTTGCTCAGAATTGCTTGGGAAAGATGGCACAATATGACTAGAATATTTTTGCTCATTATGACTAGCAGTCACACCTTCAGGATGAAAAAGTTATTTGTCCACAAAATCATCAGCATCACCGCGTCCAAACACTGCAGCGTCCAAACAATCATCTATACGGGGAATTGCATAACTGTCCTTGACCGTCACGTCATTCAACCTGCGGAAGTCCACACAAAACCTCCACGAATCGTCCTTCTTCTTTACTAAGACGACAGGTGAACTCCAAGGGCTGACTGATGGATGAATCAGTTCCTTTGTCAAGCATATCCTCAACTTGGTCTTTTATGATTTCCCTTTGCTCATGAGTCACTCGTCTAACTGGCTGACGGATTGGTGCAGGTCCCGCAGTGTTGATTCCATGAGTCATATTATTTGCTCGACCTAATTTTCCCCCAGGAAATAAGAAAAGATCCAGATTCTTCGCCAGAAACTGTCGAAGTTGGAGTTGGCACTCAAATTGTTCATTGGAAAATCAAATTTCTTCAGATCTACATTGGAATTAGACAGAGCCAAACCATTTGAACCAAACTGTCCGAGTCTCCGGTTGAATTTGCTTTCCGAATTTGAATGACTTTTTGTTTGATGTTGAGGAGCCGCCTGGACTGCACTTACTTCCTCGACAACTCCCAATTTTTTATTCATATGCAATTGGACAGCATTAAGTCCTAGGTTGATTACTCGAGCCAAGGTTCTTCCATCTGATATTGTATTTACACTTCCAGCCAAAAGAATATGACCCGGCAATTCTGTACTCTGCTTAATCACAACCTCTGAAGCATCTGAAACTCGATCCACTTGAACTGGGATGCCATCTTAGAACGGCTTGGAATCGAAACTGGTTGTGTCACAAAAACACTCCCCCAAGAAAACATTCCTGAAAGGTACAAAATAATCTGTTCCGTCTTTATAAACCAGACGTGAAGTATCAATATCAATCATTTATGGTCCAAATGAATTATTCACAAAAAAATCAGTGCGTATTAGACAAGGCACGACGAGGCTCTGTACCACCCAAAAATGATGAACAATGATCAGACATTCAATCTCAAACTCTAAGAGAACTTTTTCCATAATCTTCAAGGTATGACCTTCCGCTGACTGGACTATCGGACGGTCCCTCTTTGGGATGATATGATCCAGTCCTGACAATTTGACAGCAAATTGGTGGTTCACAAGAGAAAATATAGAACCAGTGTCTACTAATAAGTTTATCTCCACCATTTCAACTTTTGCAGTAACGAAAATCCCCGGTATTTGTGGTGTTATTTGCATTGAGGGTTTGAGGATACCATTCTTGGGAAAATTATGGTTTAAACCTTTACCCATGATCAAATCAGGATGGAAGGACACTCTATTTGACACTTTAGGGGCTTTGTCGTCAACGGTCAGCGGATTGGCCATTGGTTGTGACCAAATCTAGTTTCCCAATAAACTTTTTAACCCGAGGCTAGAAACCAGAACAAGCCGCAGGACCCAACCTTGATGGCGTATATTGTTGGCAGAATTTTCGGTTATGTCCTTTCTTGCCACAGAATTCACAAATGGTTTCCAGCAGTGGAGTAATTATTTTTCGTAAAACTCATTACAACTTTTGCCAGTAGAAGAACAAAAATTACATTTTTCCTGGATTTAGCTTAATACACAATTATTCTGATATTTTCAGATTGATATCTGCAATGACTACATGGGAGCAGAAGGCTGCAGAAACAAGCAATGCTCATCTTTGCATATTTGCCCAAAATACCTTTTCGATCTTTGCATGGATAGGAAATGTGAACTTGGGCATGAAATCCCGACAGATCACAATGAACTAGTTCTCCAGGAATTCAACATAGAGATGAATAATTTTTGCAAAGAAATGAAGAATTGGCTGAAACCTGACACAGTGGTTCCAGATCTTTGTGATGATTATAACCTTGGAGAATGTTCCAATCAAAATGAATGCCTCAAGATGCATCTTTGTGCCGGTTTCCTTATGGGAAGTTGTAAAGAGTGTGACCTGAATCACAACTTGCTAAACGAACAATGTAAACTGCTGTTGGAAAAAAGCAATATCAGCATGCGACGAACAAAAAAAGATTTGAAGATGTGCATAAAGGATAAATGTGCCAACTCAGACGAAATCGCAAGTCAGAGAAAACAGAAAGAAACTAAGCATATTGAATTTTGTGATGAAAAAAACGCGCGTACTATAGAAGAACCTTCGTCGCAACAGAAAATAAAGCCAGAATCCTCCAAACCGAGAGTTCCACCTCGTTCTTGTAAAATGTGCACGCAGAACACTGTTGTTGGCATACAGAAACTGAATTGTGAACGAGTGAGTTTGAGCTTTTCGAACTTCATACTTTTATTAATTTTTACATAGATTTTTGCAGCATTAGATACAGTGGAAATGCTGTATGTGGAAAGATGGAGGTTCCTGGAAGAAGCACATATGATATTGTCATAATGACGTAAATCCAAATGTAGCACATGGGGTAGGGTAACTTGGGGGAATATGGCCATTGGGGTAATATGGCCCTTCACAAGGAATCCCCTTATAGACTGAATAATTAGTTTGGGCGAATTAAAAAAAATAGTTCTATCGAAGAGTACATGCAATTGTCGAAATGTGTAGACCTGTTCATCAATCCAGTTCCCACAGGAATTCGGGATACATCGATGTCTTAAAAGTCATATGCATACGATTCTTTGACTCATGACCGTGAAACTAATATGAGCCTTGAGCAACATAAGCCTATATTTCCTAATAGCAGCATGGATACAGAAACCATTACTTCGAAGTTCTTCTATGGTCTCTCCAGAATGCTTGTGCAAAGTGCTAGCCCCTTCACTTGCGGTTTGTAGGCAGTGTTGTCAATTTTGTAATGCGAGCCAATATGGGGAAATATGGCCATCTCGATTTGGGGTAATATGGACACATCTTTCATTTCATGTTAGCACCGCACAGACCTATTGATACTGTCTGCTTCCTTTCGTGTGGGATCTCAGACTGCAANCCTCGAGTCAGGTAATGATGTCGACTTCTTTGTTTGTCCTCGGTGCAGTTAATGTTTCTTTTTCAACTGCTGAGAGTCCTTTATCATGTTTCAAGGTACTCAGCATGTTCCAGCACATTTCACACGTTCCTGGACAATCTGGAGTTGTTTTTCAGAAGTGGCCATATTCCCCAACTATAGTGTTAATATGGCCTCTTGAGACCTACTCAAAAAAAGACCCAAAGACGCCATAACCATGGTTTTTTTGCATACGCCTTGCTGGCATTTAGCAAAGGAGATATCACGCAATATTTTAGAAACATTGTAAAAGTGAAATTCAACCTTGATGGACCATGATGACCAGGTTTCATTTTGTAGGGCCATATTCCCTATAATGCCTGGCCATATTCCCCCAACAATAGGGGTAATATGGCCTCTTGGGACCCATGTGAAGAGGTCCCAAATACTCTTTTCCCATTTACTTTTCTGCACGGATCTTGTTGGGAATAAATAAAGGAGACATCAATTAATATTTTCTGAATATTGGCAAAGTTTCATTTCACCTAGACGTGACGCTATAACCTGATTTCATTTTTGGTGTCCATATTCCCCCAAGTTACCCTATACTTTCAAGGTTTCAGGAGATAGGAATTGAAGAAAATGGGGCAATGTGACTTCGAAATAAATATATTTAAAATTCAAAATTTGAGACGCATGTCACCTCAATATTTAAAAAGGGAAATTTATTGCAATATTAAAACAATATGTTGACACTAAAAAAGATGATCGATGAAAGTAACATTACATGCAACCCTGCAGTATCTTAACTAGATGGACTTCATTATTTGCACGAGCTTTGAAACCACTGCAGTGTTTTCTTTCACTGGCCCTATATTCAAAGAAGGATATTCTATTTCTGTCCTTCCAATGATAGTGAATCGAGGATTGATTTTGTGACAGGATTTGTTAAATACATTTGCAAACGTTCCTTTCGTGCTTTTGGAATACCTCATGAAAATCAGAAAATTTCGTGAAAATGGTCTTAAAAATCACGTTTGCTGTATTTTTACTTCAAGAGCATTTTCCGACCCTGATTGCTGACCAGAGACCCTCTTGTGGAGCATCAGCATTATTTTACTCCAGATATGAACCTTTTAATGCACCGTTTTTAGAATTACAGCATAAGTTTGATCATGGCCATTGTTCGTTTTTGTTTCAGCCGACTTTCCGCCAAAAGTGTACTCTGTGAGTTAGATCCAAGAGACATACCCCATAATTCATGAAAAATAATGGGAATGGGTTTATGTGACATGAATGCCTGATGATGGCTTTCTTTCTCATAAAAATTGACTATCTTTGTCTTAAGAAAAGTTCCAATAATGGGAAATTTTGGCATTTAAATGCACTTCTCCTTATTCTTACCCGAGGCCAGGAACTGAGCAACGATGGAAAGAAATGAGTTTAATGAAATAAGTTACTGAAATAAAGTTCCTCTTAATCTTTACAAAAGATAAAAATAATACCATTTTGTTGGGTCCTTCTTTCAGTTTCGCATTTAATCTGCCAAGCTGTACCAATTACAGGAAACGATTGAGGAGGCTCTTAAGCCTGGTTAACTATCAATCTCATGCAGACGCGAAAGGCGGCGATGAAAATTAATAAATGAAACGGACTTGGAATGATGCTCGAATAATGTCGAATGACTGTCTCTTTCATCTAAAGGTATAAGCTTGAATTTTCTCGCAGGTAGTAACGATTAAGGACAGAAATCTGCATCAATTGACCGGGAATGGGCAAGTGGAAAAAACGACAACATACATTTCTAAGGAAAACACACTCCTGGCGAGCAAAATCAAGATACTCGGAGAGAAGCAGCAGAATATTGAACTGGAGTTGAACACCATGAAAGAAAAGCTAAACCAGCAAGAAGATCAGGTTTCGATGCTGTCCCGTTTTAATATATCATGCCAAGATTTCCTTTAGACATTCAAATGGTGCTTCACAATTGCAGATACAGGAAATGAAGCAAAAGTACGAGAACGTGCACGAGGCACTTCGTCGAACAAAATTTCATTCGGATGCAGAACATATCGATTCTCCTCAGGTAGCACAATGTCAGGAACCCCAGTCACCAACACCAGAGGTTTGTGCGAATTGCATGGATCCAAAATTAGAGAATTCATAAGCCTAGTTATATTGCAACCGTGCGTCCTATATTGTAATGTACCTTCAGTTAAATAAAATGCTAAACGAATAGAGCATGGTCTCAAAGAAGTGCAAAAACACCTCCTTAGAGCCGAAACATATAATGTGTCTAATCTGCACAACAAAAACCCTAGAAAGAGCTGTATCGAAGTGTCCATTGTGGATTAAAATTCTACAAAGGAACATAACCCTAAAACGCAGGAATGAATGAATTCCAAGAGTAGTCATTGTTATTCCTGTTTTCCACATTTCACAATGATGGATCAGGTTTACACGGGATCAACATTTCGTGCACGTCAAAAGTGACAGTGACCTTTAGACGTTTTCTCATTCGTACCTGCCATCGTCTATAGGCCTGATTATTCTCTCAGAAAAATATGAATTCATATTGATACTGATAATTTAGAATTAGAAGCCACCGTATCAAATTCATGGCTTACAATACTTTTTTTTAAGTACTGGGTGATTCGAAATGTGTACGCAAACATTGTAAAAACTAAAACATGTAATCTAGGGACTTGCAATTTCCTACTAAGATTATTATACTCCTCAGGTTTTTGTGAAATACGTCACACCTCAACATAACCACCTGCACGTGCATGACACAAACTCGTGCCACGGGAGTTTAGTCTAAAATTTAGTTAGGGTTTCGGGGCAATAGTGGCAACCATAACGGCGATTTTCTTGTGCTAAGACATCATCTTGAGACAGTCTTCAATAACATGTCTTAAGAGCTTTAATTAAGTTAAAAGTGATTAATAGCTTTGGACGAATGCAAAAGCATTACTTGGCCGCCGACTCTTGACTTTGGACCATTAGTTCAATTTCTTCGTAAGGAAACCATTATTTCACTAAATATTGAATGGTAAAAAAGGGGTTTTACATATCGAAAAAAGGTTCGACAGAACTTTTAAAATTGGAAGACATGAAGTCATATGCCTCATTGGATGGAAGTCGAGGACAAAGTAGTTTCTCTTAAGTGGCAGTCTAGTTTATAGTCCCTTTTTACATGTTAAATGAATTGGTGTGAAATGAGTTTCTTTCGAAAGCTACTTCTCGACAGAGTTTTAATCTTGATTTCGGTGACTATCAACTGTCACGGATGTCAAACTGGATATCGGGCTAGATCGTTAGCAATTAGCCTTCATTAAGGGGTAATTAGCTCAATATTGTGTTAAATAGACACTTGTTTTCCTTAGAGATACATCATTCAGAGCCACCTCTAAGTGTGTTTCCTTGAAAAGTCAATGTTCAGTCGAAAGCTCATGTGATCTACATTATGTAGACGATTCTGACTGACGTTCTTTCTAATCATTTTCTAGAAATAGTAAAAAACTGGAACTTGAAACGTAAGTAATGCCATGCTAAGTTCAGAAAAATTCAGACTTTGGAGGTGAATGCCCTAGGTGCACAAATTTCAAGGGGAGATGTTTTCAAATAATTTTGGACGTAGACGTGAGTGATTGGCTGACTGGCGCTAATTATAACCATGTTTTAGATGAGAGGAGAATATAAAATCGCAACGACTTTAGCTGCCATGATGATGAGTTCAGAAAAAAACATTAAATTTGGGAAACGTCGTCTGCGGCTAATACAATGTTTGGGTGATATTTCCTCAAAACGTCTTCACTGGATCAATAACATCAATATACAATATGAAGTAAGGAGGAAGCAGAAATATTCGTTACTGAAGATCTGCTTATTTATTTCAGGAAATTTTCCACTTCCGTTGGAAATATCCTCTGAGAAAAAAAGTTGTTCAAAAGTTGCATTTTTCAAAAATATATTCCTTACATCGAAATTCCCAGATACACCAATATAAAATGTGGCATGTGCAGCACTCTAGGGAGTAGGGTTTCTATTACATTGGAGGGGACAACGCAAGAAAAGATTTCCCTTCAGTAAAATCTTTCTTCGAGCTGGAAAACAAAAATTACAGTATGAAGGGAAAACTCAATGGGGAACTTTTGGGGAAAGTACGATTCTTTTAGTAATTTCCAGTATCCTCATTTAACAATGACGTCACATAATACGAAATTACATTTTGCGAAAGCATAAAATACCTATTTACCTGTAACTCTTTCATACAGCAGTTGCTTTAGAATAAAATCTGTTTGTATTTTTGGTGGATTTTTCAGTGATCTATGAGAAGCCGAACCAATATTTTCAAAAACTATTTAGGGAAGACTCCGAGAAAATTTGGGAAAAAACTCAAATTTTCCCCTTTTTTGTCCAAACCGTATCCTCACAACGTTCAGCTTTCCGAAAAAATCTTTTTTCAGCATGTTGCGATAACGATTTTAAAACAATGTGGCCCATGTTAAGATAATGGGAAATATTTTGTAAGTGGAAACAACAATTTTTTATTGGGAATACTTTCCCAAATAATAGATTTATCCAGTAAAAAGGACGTCAAAAAAACCTCAGAAATCCCATGAAAAAGCTCTACAATGGCAGCTGCAAAGCGTGCAATGTAGAACTGTGGGTTTCAAAATAAAATTGTAATACATTTTAATTGTGAAACCTTTTCAAGTGGAACCTTTGAAGTAAGTTTCAAGGGAAGTTTAGATACAGAGTGTACTACTACAAATAGTCGGGTCCGTATAATCTGCGAACAAGGCCAAGCACGCGAAATATCGTTATTTTCTAAAAACCAATGCAAATAATGTTTGAAGTACCACGCAATTTGATCATTACATCGGTGCAGATAGTTATCATGCAATGTAATTCATCGCCACGTGACATCATTTTTTTGCCATTCTCTACTCTACACATTCAGATAAAAATTCGTAATGACTGTGTGAACGTTATTCTTCTCAATATAGTGGAAGATTGCGCATGTTTAACAATCAATTACCACATAGGCGAAAGGAGGACATTTGCATGCCATGTGGTAACCAGTACTTTCTAGTATCAGCATGTATTTGTTTTAAATCTACAAAAGCGGTTTCTGGAGAAAAAAAAACATATTTCCCCCAATTTATAGGAAATTGATAAAATTTGCCTATGAATATCAAACTAGATTTGAATGATAAAAATGCCAAATGACACCGAGAGATACATGAATGAATGTAGTTTAGGAAAATGTATTTGATTCAAGTTGTAATTCACGTTTAACTCTCGAAAAAGAAATGCCAAAAGAGACGCATCCTGCAGTTTCCATGATTCTCAAAATAAAAAATATGCAGTATATATATTAATAAAAGTATAGCCGGGTATCTTTCCATATTTCTGCACAGTTCGTACTTTCAAGTACGCGACACATCATTTTTACTTACCTTTTGAAATTAGTTTAGGAGAGACGGTACACCGAATGTTGGGTAACCAGCGATTTGGAAAGTACCCTTTTTAGAGCCCTCCACTCATGAAATTTTCATCCATAACCATTGCAGATACAGGGGTGAATGAGCTGCCATATCTCATCACTTGGATGGGAGGACCACATATATTTTCATGACAAAAAATCTTATTTTGACCTAACATGAAAACCATGGGCCAGTATCATTTAAACGAACCCATCCTACGGGACTGTTCCCAGGTCACTCTAGATGGCGTATTTTTTTCCTTATGGAACAACATCACCGATTTACCCGTATGACATGGTGCCTTGTCTCGCATGAACACAAAATCGCCATCGGGGAACGACTGAGCCTGTGGGATGAGCTACTTTTCGAGAACACTTCGTTATTGATCCTGACGCATCATTCCATCGACAATGTGAAAGCAACCGGTTCTCCTGCTCAATATCAGAGCATACCATGACTTTCGTTGTGTGCTTCACCTTCGTGTTGAGGCATTCTTCGTGGTGTTTTTCGCCAGGGCGCCGATAAACCACTTTGGACTTTGTCCACAAATTTCGAAGTGGGATTCATCGGACCAGCAAACCTTCTCCGTCTTCCGACGTCCATGATGCATGTTGTTTTCCCCACTTCAGTCGTTTTTCCTTAATGGTGACCGTTAAGCGGGGCTTCCTAACTACTTACATCCTTGAAACCCATTCTCACGAAGACGTCGCCGGAGTGTCATCTCGGAGACGTTCACGTTGTGCTCCGCGAGAATTAACCAGAGTTGCTTGTTGGTAGTTTTGACGGTTCTTCTTCACAGCTGTAACGTCAATCTTCTCGCTTCGTTGTGCATTGATTCTTGAAGCAATTTTGCTTTTTGAGGATCACAAATGCCGTCCCGGTCCTCAGCTTCTGGCAAAATCAGTCAACTGCTAATTTTGCATTTTGCACGACCGGACAATTTGACAAATTTGGCGCACCGAATGATCTCGTGCCATGACGAGTGCTTGAATTTGCCCTTTCTGTTCAGAAATGCCGTGAGATCCTTTCCTTTGCCCATGTTACGATGCTGTCATTTGAAAAATGTTAAGCTGGCGAGAGAAAATTTTTGGAAAATGGCACTGTCCCTATTGCTTTAAACAGGGACTGTAATCCTGTTCATAAGTTGCAAAGGACCATATTCGGCATGTCTACTTTCAACCGAAGCGCATGGCTGGGAATGCCTTGGGGCTATAAGGAATTAAGGAATTTGGGTGGGTATGTCGCTGAATCCTGTGTCTTCCATATAGTTTGCACTCAAGAAGACGTGTTCCTGACTTGGGAAACGTACTGTGACCATGTCGTTTATCATATTAACATGGTCATTTCTGGGTGTCATAATGACACTGCGGTTCAGAGCGTGACGATTATTCTGAGCAACGTCGAGGTCTCCAAATATCTCTTGAATGAGTTCAAAAGGATTTTGGGAAGGTACGCACATGTTTTCTGCAATGTGCACCTGACTTCCAAATCTCCCCTCTCGAACATCTATTAGGTAGTTAGCCAAAGCTTTTAGCTCTGATCGCATGTTGATGGTCAGCGGGAACACGATGATTTGCCTCCATATGTAGGAGGGTTTTATAGTAGCATTCACAATGCCCGCCAGAGTGCCACGAGGCACAACAAGCAACACTTGTCTGAAGTCTCCTGCACATATGACCACTTTCCCTCAAAACAGTCGCTGCTATAAGGTTGGTTGGACTAACTTCATGATGTCTCGAAAGGACCAGTCCAAAGCCTCAAAACAATGTTTGTGAACCATGGGCGCCTCGTCCCAAACAATAAGGCTATTTTGCTGAATTAATTTTGCATCATCGCTTTGCAGGCTCATGTCACATGTGGAGACAGAGATGATTTTAATAGGAATCTTGAAGTGGGATTGAGCAGTCGTCCCACAATCCAATAGCAATGCTGCGATGCCGGAGGTGGCTACAGCCAAAGCAATCTTACCACTGCTACAAGGGAGTTAATGATGAACGTTTTTGCCACATCCCCTGGGACTATCGATGAAGAACGCATTAGATTCCAGTCCTTCCACGTGATTGTATTCTACAGCTTCCATGACCGCATGAAACACCCGACACTGATTATAATTCATCATTGGCATCTCGCACTCGATGCGTTGTACCGGTGACTCGCCGTTATAATTTAGCTGCTCTTGGATGACTTTTGGCAAAGCGCCTGCTGCTAAGGGCATCTCTGGCGGAATACGCATACCAGGGAAGTCATTCAGGTTCTTCCCTTGTACCCTGAGTAGGTCTTGAATGTGCCGCAAAGCTTAATCCTCCACTTTTTTTGTGAGTAGCAAGGTAGGATCATCTCCGACCTAATGGCACTGTGAACGATGTCTTCAGTTTGCTAACTCAGATGGCGCAACCATAACGCATTTGGGTTGCTGGGAGTTCCGAAAAGTAATGGAATGACGAAGAGCTAGCGAAGTTGCACAGGCATGCGGACAGCGGCCGCTTCTGATAAGCAGTTGTCCCACTGTGTGTCATGTAGGCCACGGAGAATTACGGCTTCTCTAAATGTGGCGCATACCTTGCCATTGATTGTGCGGAGGCACTCATACGATTTTGCTCCCGGCACGTGGTTGAGCAACAGGGGCAAGTCAAGTATTTTGCCTTCCCCAGGGTGAGTAAAATACATGCGGTCATTCGGTGGGTGGCTGGTGCCTGGCCCGGCCTTACGCCGCGGTTCCCACTCCTTGGAATGCTTGTTCCATGTATAAAGAGTTGAGATATCAGGATATGGCAGTTGATACGTCCTCTGTAACCGATCTAATGGCCTCAAATATCACCTGTGTACGATCGTGTCCCTTGTAAACATATTTGTGCAAGTACGTGACGTATCTAATAGAGGCGCAATATTCCACATTAAGGTGTGCATTGAACTGAATTGAAGGTGTGAATTGAAAGGACGCAGTTGTAAGGAACCACCCAGCGATTATTTAAAGGTACTCCGCGACTGGTTACTGTGCGGTTGTCATTCCGGCGACGATAGGTGGGATATCCATCAGGGGAGTCGGTGATGTTGTCACAGAACTCACGTGGGTAACGCTTAGAGCAAGTTCTATCAACCATGCAAGGGGCGTTGCGTTTCAAAGCACTGCAAGGACCATCTATCATGCAAGTAGTCACTACGTGGAACAGCTCTTGCTCAAGGTCGGGGTCAGGCAGTTCGGCGCAAGTGACTCTGTCATAATCATCAGGGCTTCGCAGCTTGTCTTCCGGAGCCAAGATCAGAAGTATACTGTATGTGCATGAGGAAGTCCACGTTTTTGGAACTGAATCACATACGTGTGGGCTACAGTTCGGCCACGTACCATATCCTTGGTGAGGTCATGCAGTAGTTGTGTCAGCTTCATGCGGAACACTCGGGCTACCAAATCAGGACGATGCCATGGAAGTTATTTCGTACACTTTTTTTTTTCTGGCGATAATGAAGAAAAAGCGATATCAAATTTCCCGATTTTTGGCATACTCAAAATTCGCAAATCGTCACCATTTTCATGAAACCCTTCGGTCATATATGTTTTCGAAATCATCGGGAAAAGATCTAACGATTCATGTCCCAAGTTTATACCCCAAATTCCACTCAAAGAGGTGTGATGGCTCGAAATAAGCTGAAATCACAATTTCTCGCAATAAAGCACAGTCTACCAAATCAGGACGATGCACTGGCTATTGCCTAGGAAGCAGCTCCTCCCTAATTTCTTTCCACCTGGGGTTGCAGGTGAAAGTAAAATAAAGAAGTCTCGCTTGCCATAGTTGCGAGCAATGGCCATGGCATCCTGATACAACTGGTGCATGTGGCGTGGTGCTCCGAAGAACGTCGATGGCAAGATGACGCGGCGACCAATCACACGGGCATCTGTGTCACCTTTCGAGACGGCGTCTTGTAGGCCTAGAGTTCAGTCCGGAATTGTGTATGTTTGAAACGAACGAAGTTTAGACGTCCACTTTCCATCATACAGTACATGTCTACTGTATATCCCTGGGTAAGCCATCCCCTTGTTGTAGTATGAGGCTGCTGTGGAGGCATGTTTGTAGTCGATAGGCAGCAAATTTCCGGACAGTAAGAGTAGAACGACAATGTCCGGAATTCGTTTCATCTTCCTGGACTTCATTGCCGCTCGCTTATCCTACCTCAACATCTTTAATTACTCCAGCATGTGGAAAGACAGCAATGACGACCTCTCCATCATTGCCTACGTCTTCCGGATGTTCAGCTACAGTTGATTGCTGTTTAGTAGGGTTGATATGGTGTATACCATTACCCCACCCCGGCTATGCACGTGGAAACAGCAGCACGAAAAGCAATGGATCGTACGCAGGGTTAAGTTCGTTGAGAAGACAGATGCCGCCACGACGCAGATAAACAATGATGTCTCAGCTGTTCATCTCCTGCTCGATACCATTTAGAAGAAATGCAGCGACCTCTGGAACAGTCGATGCATTGTACCGCCGGCGATCTAGGAAGCCATAAACCCTGATAACGATTCGTACATCATGAACGCCAGGGGCATCTAAGGCTGTAGCAGATCGGAAGCTATGTAGTAAGGGTTGCAGGAATGTAACATGGGGCGCGTCTTTTTCTCCAGCCGTAAGAAGGTGCTGGAGAAAAAGACGCGTTGGCTAAGCACGACCACGTCATTGAAGGACGTCACCATTGAGGAAGCAACTGCGAGTGGAACATGACGATCTATGAGAACGCTGAGCAGCAATGCCTTGAAATAACGTCATTAGATACTGTGAGCCTCAGCAGAGCTAGAGGCTGGAGAAAAAGACGCGCCCATAGACTGAAACTGCTAAAGAAGATCGGGGCGCAAGCCTTCCATGACGTTCAAGCGACCTTGTATTAATAGCTCTTGCTGTTGGTCAATTATATAGAGCTGAGCAAATTGGGGACGTTCATTGGTAGCTGGTTGTAGGGGTCCCATGAAATGATGGACGGCGCCGCTAATACGGAACTGGTGGACATAGGTGGACATAGAGTGAAAACGGGTTGACCATATATGTTGCCAACCTTTTCATGGTGCCATGTCAACGCGCTACAGAGAGGCATTGACGGTCCATGCGGCCTAAGTAATACGGCCGAATGTGAGTCAAAAGATCTCCTGCTGCAGATCTGAAGGAGTTAGGGAGAAACTGAGCGCTGCATCGTTGACGCCTTTGGGAGTCAGCTTCTTCACGCTGTTCTTGGGGTATAGCAGTTCGTAGGTCACGTTCTTGTTGATGTCGTCGGGTAATTGCTTCTTCAAGCTGTTCTTGTGGCATAGTAGTCCGCCGTTGATTTCGTCGGGCATTGGCTTCCCCACGCTGTTCCTGAGGTATGGCAGCCCGCCGTTGACGTCGTTTAGCGTTGACTTCCTCACGTTGATCATGGGTCATGACAGCTCCTTGTTTGCGTTCGCGTTGACGTCGTAGTGCCATAGAAGCTCGCTGATCACATTTCCATCCATTGACGGCCTGACGCTGCTGTGCGGACATCACGACCCTTCGCGCAGGTTTCGAAACTTAAGTGGCTTCTTGCTACTCCGAATACATGTCTCGATGAGGCTTTTCCAAGTTGAAACATGTATGAAGAGAAACGGTGAAAGAGAGCATAGCATATGCTGAGGAAATAGGGAATTAACTGAGGAATTAACTAACAAGACATTTTCATATCGGTGAAAAGCAGATGTTTTAAGTGAATTAATAATATATTTTAAATATCCGAGTGTGGTAGGCAGTGAAATAGTGAGTTCATTTACCCTTCGGGAAAACAAATTAAAGAACATTTTTAACTAGGCCACACCGGCGTCCCGCGGGATCCGCTTCGCTGGTAACAACGTTCCAACAGACATCAATAACTCAGGTCTAATTTGTAATTAGCAGTAAGAGAAAATGAATTATTAAAGGAATAACGTTTGAATTTCAAAGTGCCAATATTCATGAATAATAAGGGATGCCTCACGTCATCAGGGAACCCTCAACTGGATGTGTGCAAATTCTCAGATACACCCGCCTTGTAGCATTCATGTGAGGCAGGTAGTTGAAGTTTCAAACATCCAGGTATTGGATAAAAAAAGGGATGATTTTGAGCTAGGCACGGGATGTGGATAAACTCTAGTGGATCGGTCTGAAACGTGGATTTAGCGGGCAGCTCGGTTTGCAATTCAGTTTCTTGTTTGGTGCAGGGGAATACACTATGAAAGAGTCTTTTTCTCCATCCGCTTCCAGCGGCTGGCGGAACGTAGTGACCTGTGGTGGAGTTGACTACCCGCAGAATGTTGCACGAAATATATCACATGAAAATACTGTATGAATATGTTATAGATATATTAGGATATATGTTATAGATTAGATATATGTTATAGATATGTTATAGATATGTTATAGATATATAGATATATGAATATGTTATAGATATACTGTACTAGTTTCAACCGAGAGAGTTGAGGTATGAGTGGGTCATATCATGTGCTTATGTAAAGGTTATGTTTTACTTGGGCATTCAAGAGCAGGGATGTTCGGCGCCCCTCCTGGGCCATTGCGTCTAGTAGCTATGCTATGTCCTTCCCAGGCATGGTCATTGTACTCCAGTCAGGTTTTATTACGCCCTTCTGGTCTAGTCTTCGTTGTCCTGGTGAGGCCCTTCATCGCGCTGGCATGGGTAGTAGACCTCATTTTTTTTCCTCCAGTTCGGTCAAAAGCCAAAGAATGAGAAAGTCAATCTGTTTTGAGAACCAATGTGTGAGTTGGGTTAGGGAAGGATCGCGCCCTTTGACCACAATTATTTTTTAATCCAACTGCTCCATCACCCCCAAATTAGGCTGACTTTCTCGATCCTTCGGTCAAACATAGAATGAATGCGGATCGCTTGATGTGCCTTCTTCCTGTTCTCTCTGAGTTTAGTTTGTAGATGGCAAAAACGCAAAATCAGTGCGTGAGAAAGTTTGAGGGTTGAGTTTTTCTTTGGGGCATGAGGACCGAAGGTAGAGGAGGGTGCCGGGACTGGACGAAGAAAAACAAAGGGACGACAGGGACTTGAACCCAAAACTCCCGTTTCGTGGTCTGGTGCGCTACCATTACACCACCGAACCCAGGACATGAAATTCTATTGCCTATCACTCCATATAAGGGTTTCTATTCCAACGAAAACGGGCACTCTCGCCCTCCGTTCAATGTAACTACACATTAAAATTACTACTTATTTTATCATCATTCGCAACTAAAATATGCACCAACGCAATCTACTCATTAAGAGCTTGCGATTGATGTATCACAGGTACTAAACGACGGGTTGGAAGTCTTTCCCTCATGGATAATTGCTAATTAGCAGTAAGAAATATGCACTTAGCAATCAGATGTAAAGGACATCGTTGACATAGAAGAGACTGCCTAGTCCCATCCAAGAGAGAGCACTAAAAAGGTAGCATCAATAAAATTAATTAACTTTTAAATTAATAAATCAACACATATTTTTTGTGAAAGGTTCTAGACCATGACAATCAATATGAGACCACTCTCACCATCACACCATTTTTCCTTTATGGTTAGGTGATTCGGTAAACTGCGTATTATATATGTGCATTAATGGATTTATTGTTGCAGACATCCTGGATGCACTGTGATCTTACATTCTGAAAATTGTTGTGATAGCGTGGGTGATTGATATTCCCATTGCTAAATAATTTTAGGTTTAATGACAATTTATTTGAAAATAGATCGCTGATCACCAAGGTGGCACCAATGTCAAGATAAAGAAGAAAGAGCTTTGCCTGGCTGAAGGAAGCAAGCAGCTCCTTCAGCGTGTTGACGGACATATACGTGAAATATCGCCGAGGAGTGCGAAAGAAGAAGTTAATTATCGACTGCGCAAGTACGATATCGGCAACAAAGTACCAGACGATAGAGAAGGAAAAGTGCTCATGCTAGTTGGAGCCACAGGATCAGGTATGGCACAATGCACTCTGCCCAAAAAGTTTTTGTCGATCTCACGCTGACGGATATGAATGACCATTATTGATATGGTTGTATGGTTTTCGAGTGAAATGGTGTCCGTTGTGCGCTCCATTCTGTTGAACAAACCTCTAGTCTAGGACACCACATATCAATAGCTCGGTCAATAAACCTTTGAGGCAGTGCCTCCCAATTTTCCTTTGTACCATCATGCAGATGTCGTATGAGTAAGATTATTAAATTTCGAATATAACCTTAATGGAGCTTTGTGGCTCCCGCGGGACATTATTTTGTTCGCGGCCCTGCATGGGTTCTGCCCATGTCAGGGTTGGGCCCGCATAGCCCTCCATTGTTTTTCTGGGGGTGTGACCTCCCCCTTCCGGTCACGCCACCTTTCGTTTTTCCGTCTCGTGCGTGGTCCTGTGTCGTCCGTCGGGGGAGTTCGTCCTGGGCAGTCCCTCTAGCCAGCCGTGCCTGCAGCCTTTCTGCTTGTCTGCCGTCGGTCGCCCTGCCTGCTATCTCCGTTGCCGTCTGTCGCTGTGCCTGCGATCTCCCTGCCTGCTTAAGGCCTACTAAAGACTCTCAAGACCTCCTCAAGACTCCAATTAACATATGTGATATTTATTCTTTTCTCTTAATTTAACTTTAATTAAATACATGTTGTCCTGTTGTCCTTGTTGTTTGAACACCGTTTTATTATTTGTCATCGGTCGTCTCCTTAGACGGCTTGTCCTGTCTGTGGAGTGAGGCCAGGACCCTTTCTTTTGCCTCCGATTAACCGCTCGTGCTAAATTGTCTTTCTCTTGTTTTCGGCTTAAAGTTAACTTTAAAGTTCTCTTTTGAGGCCCTCCAGACGACACAGGGATGAAAGGTCATGGATTCGATCCTCTCTTTCTTCCTGGCCTCAAGTTCATATTGATATTTTCGGCAGCATATTTTGTCGTTGGTATTCACAAAATAATTACAGCTTCTATAATATTTAAGCCAGATGGAGCAAATTGGGTATACAACCTCCAATTGTGTCACCCTAACGCCTACCCATTTTAATTAGAATCGACAGCCTACAAAGAGATTCAAGATACACCAAAAATGACAGCTGTGATTTTCTTACTCAGCTCTTAGAAGGCAGAGTAATGCATGTAAATTCATAATTTGGGGGAATAATTTTTCTTCATGAAGTTATTAATCCTAGCCCAAGATCCCGTGCTATCTACTTCAGAAAATGAAAATGGTGCAAATTATGCATCAAAGAACAGTACGAAAGTGGGACAGCGAATAATTATGAATTTTCTGATCAATAATAACATAAAGCAATTGAAATTTATAGACGAGTGCCTGCACTAGAGTATGGCGATGACTGGCTGTCTAGAATGTTCGTATTTGAACATTGTAAAAATCATTCAAAGATAAGTTGAAAGCGTAAATAATGAACTACTTGCTGCAATACCAGTCATTGGGTAACCATTTCATCTCACATGTGCCAGAGGTCAGGTGGTGATCACCTCCAATATTGATGAGCATTTTTATGTGGTACCTGTCATGGCCCCAAGTACATTATTCCACTTGTGCAAAAAGATCTTTGCTCTCGCATTATTAGTTCATGTATGAAGGAGAATGTCTGGTAGGTGATGGAACTCGCCATTACAATGTGATTTTGGCTCTTAGAATTCAATGCATCAACGATCATATGAATGGGTGTACTTTTCCGAACTAAATAATGCCAATTTCATTCAAATGTGAAGGGTTCGAAACAATTTAATTCAGGTTCGTATCAAATGGATTTGAAAATACGGATTTATATTCAAAACACACACTTCAGTAATATTTAAAACAGGAAATCCCATGAGACCTGTAAGAAACCAAAATTGCAATTCAATGAAATAACGTTAGGAAAATATGGAATGCTGATAGCTCATGAGCATTTGTTTCAAGAAACGAACCATTCACACTTATTCATCATGCTTTTGTCATTCCTGGGTGAATTACTCGATAATTTGGTACGTTTTGGAACAATGCATATGACTTTCACGTAATTTTGAACTGATTTGGTTCATTTGAATTTGAAACATTCGATTCATTTTACTGAAATGACAATTACTATATTATTCACTTCCTTTAATTTTCATTTTTTAAATTATATTAATCAACATTCTGAAAATGAAATTGAAAAACCATCTGATTCCCATTTTCTTAGGAAAGAGCACATTCGTCAACGGGCTGGTGAACTACGCATACGGAGTTAAGTGGGAAGATGATTTTCGATACAAGTTGGTCGTCAATGAAGAAAATGAGAATTTTGAAGCTCATAGTCAGACCAACTGGATCTCAGCTTATGTACTACACAAACAAGAAGGAATTTCCCTTCCCTACACCTTGACTGTCATTGATACCCCAGGGTTTGGCGATTCTGAAGGAAAAAAAAAAGATGAAGAGCTGTTAAAACAAATTCGAGAGTTTTTATCTCATGGTGAATATTTCGGGTTGGAAAAGCTTAGTGGAATCGGCTTCGTTGTCCCGGCCCCTGAAGGCAGGCTCACTGATTCACAAAAGTACATATTTCACTGCATGTTATCTGTGTTCGGGAAAAATTTCGAGGACAGGATCTTCGCATTTGCCACATTTGCTGACAACCTGAGACCGCCAGTTCTGAATGCCCTCGTAGATGCCAAAGTTCCTTTCAAGAAAATATTTAAATTCAACAACTCGGTCTTGTTCACCCTATCGAGAGATGATGACACTTCTGATCTTGACCGACTAGCTTGGAAAATGGGCATCCAAAGTTTTACTGAGTTCTTCGAGGAGTTGAAAAAAACTAAACCTGTGAGCCTCCAGGAAGTATTGCAAAACATGGAGAGCATCAGAAAACCTCACGATTCTCAGACATCCGGTTGAAGGTAATATAAGACTTTCCAGGGTGTGATTTCCCTCTCTTTGTGCTTCTACTTGCTCAAATATATTTCTTTATATCGGTACTGCATGGGAATGACGAACCCAGGAGAGCGAGAGCATTGAAGCAAGACTGAAGGCAGTTTCCAGGAGGTTCAAAGTCTTCCTCTTCTGAGAGAGAAAAGAGGTAACAGAAGTCGCAGCTGTGAAAAAGGAAGAAATGACTCTATCATCTGTCTTCAAAGGGTGCTTCCACAAGGACGACACCAATTCAATGCATATTAAATCCGCATATGGTAACAATTATCTATAGTAATTTATCCAGAATGTCAACTCGAACATCACTACATTTTGCAAGATGAACCCATGATTGCATGATCTCAAATATGAGGGAATCCTGATGTATTGAAAATCATTGATTGCAATAACACGTGGATTCAGAAATAACTTTGTTAAAAATACACACGCACATGTAGAGGATCAAATAACTTCTGGAAGTGTGTCTATCCCTCTGATGAACGAGAATAAAGAATGGCATGTTTCTAGCGTCGACCCTGTCGATTGCTGATGAATTCAGCACCCGCACCTGCATAGTTTTTCTTTCGAAAATAGGCATGCTAATAGCATAACCCGGGCAATCATCAATGTAGACTTCTAAAAAGACATTCATTAGAAAAGTAATAGAACAGGTTAGCTCGTGGAGGAATTAGACAGCCTCATCACGACACGTCTTGAGAAAGGCGAGCTGGACAGATTTGCGAAACAACGGCATTGAGCGCTCGTTGATGGACATTAAAACGTTATTTTTTTCTTTGCAGTGGCAAGCGATTACAATCGTAATGTGAGATTTCGAGTTTTGAAACTCATAGGACAAAGCTGCCTTTGGACCGGTCCGATCGGCAATCGAGTTTCAGTTCTAGTGCGGGTCATGCTGCGTGAGCACTTTGCTATGGAAGGCGTTCGGAATAATGATGTTCCTATTGCCAAAATTTGTCCCTATTGCGCTCAAAAATGACTATTTTTTGGACATTTGATTCAGGAAGTATCGCCACCGGTCATAAACTTTCGATTGACTCATGAAAATCTGTTCTTCTGTCTAGGAGTTTCCCGGAATGACACCCGGGTCAGCCACTGATGTATATGGACTCTTACTGACCGTCTTATTATTGGATCTTTAGGAAATCATGGTTTCCTCTGCATTTTCAGTCAGAATTAATGGCAAAATATCAGCATTCACCATGCTCCTCTAAAACACTGCGGCAGACAAATGCGCTTTTCCTCAGCAGCCACTAGGTTTGCTACCTGTACAGGTGCGAGGACCCTGATACGCGCTTTTGAAAAGTGTTAAGTCATATTTTGTTACTGGTTCGTGGACATTCCGTCGATTAAGGCATAAATTCAACGTTAGTTAGTCCCTTAGAGAAGGGAGGACGTGAGATAGGGTTCATGTTAAAAAGAGGCAAGGACCTTTGAAAAACAGTTTTCACATTCCTTGGTATTGTCATTATTTCTAAGTATCCTCTCTCGTCTTCCTAACCACGACGAATAGGCGACTTGACTCGATCACTGACATTAGAAGTAACTAAGCCGGATCATGAAACTTAGTGATCTCATAAATATCTTGAGTGATGCCTAACCAGTTTTATTCTAAATTCGATCATTTATAATTACATGTTTGTATACATCAATCAGGCCATAATTCCTAAAAGCTTTTACGAGTATGAACAATGAGAACGCATAACTATTTTTTTTAGAATAGAATGCAGAGAATATTTTAGGGAAAAAACTATGAAGTGACCTTTTTCGCTGATAATACAACTCTAAATTCACGACAATGGATTTGAATACATTGGTCCACATGATTAGACTATGTAAATTGATTCATTCTGGATATAAGCAGCATGCATCAGTACCCCTTTTTCCGTTTCCACCAAATAGGGGCACCGGCATTGCATGTCCCAGCATAAGCATTACATGTTGAAAATGTAGTAATTTCAATCTTCGCAAGAACAACTTTTAGGCATTATTCTTCAGCACTTGATGGTTTTGGCACGGACGATCTCCTACTTTTTGCGTTCCTCGCGTAGAAAAGTCATCCATTTTTTGAAGCGATGGCGTTTTCTGGATTCACTTTCAATGTGGTCTGAGTTAAAGCACGAAATATCGAAACCATCCTCTTCGAACTCTTTCATATATGCCTCAAAAGGATCAAAGTCTGCCTTGAGGACCTCCGTCAATCTTGCTGCTTCACGAGCATCAATAAGGTATTTGATTCTCTCCGCATGACCCGGCCGGGCATCAGACCGCTCTGTCTGGATTAAAAGGTCGATGTAATCAACGAAACACAAGTGACAAGGCTTCAGTGCAATTTCAACAAGTCTCTGCATGCATGAGTGTGCTTCCTTTATCAGCCCCAGGATTGCAGCCCTCTCCCGATTGAAATCCTTTATTATCTCTTTCATAATCCCTTCAGAACCCAGCCTTTTCAGAGTTTGTTCATATTTGTTCTTTAAATTAACAGCCGTCTTTGTTTCATTTTCCTCGTATGAAATGAATCGATATGGTTTCTTCACATGGTCGTTTGCTGGGCATTTCTTGGGACATACTTTACAAACTTTGAGTGGAGGTTCCATTGCATCGCAATATTCTTCAAATTTATAGCAGGGGTAGTGACAAGTCAATTGGCATATGCTGCAGTTCGTTGCATTTTCACCTGAGCTCAGTTTCAACCGTTTTTGCCTTCGGGTTTTCACAGTGTAGGTGAAGTTCTCATCATCTGCCAAGTCTTTCCCATGCATCTTGATTATTGCATGTACTTCCCTCAGTTTTTCTAGTCGTCCCACAGCTGCAAAGGAAAGAAACGTTCAATAACAAGAGAGGTCTTAGTCTGTAAAATACATGTCATCGAAATTTAATTTCTTACCAGCTTCAAATTGGTATTGAACTCCCTGTATTGCTGCTTCCAAGCGGCGCCTTTCCCTGAGTACTTCATTCGTGAGGGTCAGGCTCACAGCTTTTGTCTGTCGAAAATCTTGAAAGAAACATTGGAAATTACTTATGCTCCTTTCCCAAAGTAATTTTTCAAATATCTCGTGTATCCCTCCTGGTTCGACGAACAATGCGGAGTTGCTGAACTTGAAATATTTATGAAATGGAATGCGTGCTTCCCTCAGGGCACTTAATACAATTGGTTCCTCGTGGTCAGCAAATGTCGTCAACACGAAAATACTGTCCATCATATCAATCCCGAACAGTGACAATATACAGTCAAAGATGTACTTTTGTGTTACAGTGAGCCTCGCTTGGGAGGCTGGGATTACAAACCCGACTCCATCAAGTTGATCCACTCCGAAGTATCCTCCATGTGAGAAGAACTCCTTGATCTGATTTCTCAACTCCTCATCCTTCTTCAAGCCACCTGTGTCTCCAAATCCAGGGGTGTCGATCACTGTCAGAGTGTAGGGAATTATGTTTTCTGGCTGCTTGTGGAGGACGTAGGCAGAGATCCCCTCAGTCTGGCTGAAGGCTTGGTTCTTTCGGTGCGACAGAACTTCTTCTTCGTTGATCAGCCTGTAGCGGATAGATTCGCTCCAATCAGCTCCAAATGCGTAATTAACAATCCCATTGATGAGGGTAGTCTTTCCTGGAAAGGGAATTATTCAATGCTCCTAACTTCAGTAGATGCAAATTCAGCCTCGAACACCGGTTACTTTACCTGAACCTGTGGCGCCGACGAGCATGAGCGCCTTCTCGACTCCGTCATATGGTCTCTTCTCACCGACCTCATACTTGGCCAATCGATTCACACTATCATATACTTTTCCACTAAACGGAAGTTGATATATGAGATTGTCAACCTTCTTGCACTTTAACGTAATCTTCTGAGCCAGTGACACCCTCTCCTCCACTCTCCGAGTTTCCTTATCACTCTGCCTTTTCTGTGCGTCCATCTGAATCCAAAAGAGTGAAATATACACGTTGGAATAATTTTGGCGTAGGGCTGGACTAAGTAGTGCCATATTGTTCATGGAAGATAAGGTACTAAGGGAAGATGACAATTGGCCCCTTAGAACATAGGCTCACATGTTCTGCTTGCAACAAGGCCGCTTGTGGCAAATGTTCAGACAAGATAATCACTTGCACTGACCGCCTGTCAAAATTGTAAGAGTTAGTTTTACTTTTCACTTTCACGGAAAAATGACATAAACATGCTGTATTTTGTATTGATGTCTGATTGCCTGATGATTTTTGTATTGGTTCCAAAATAAAAAAGAAACTAATAGTGTCGATAGTCGTTAGTCGATAGTCGATATCTGCCTCTGAGAAGCACGCCAGATTTAGCGGTAGCGGTCAAAATGACCGCTAGCGACCCTTCTAGATATGGGGGTGGGTCCGGCCTTTCTAGTGTTAAAGTAATAAGAGAATATGAAAATCGACCCTCTAGAATTAAATCCTGAATTAAAATTATTGTAGAGGACCTCAAGGGAGGGCCTTGGAGCCACTTGTTGGCACTCTCAGGTCAAGCACCTGACCGTGGCAAATGGTCAAAGGTTACGATTTGCATGCCTCTCTTTGAAAATATGCATCTCCCCAACCCTTTATTGCAGAAACGTCCTATTTGCGCCATTTTCCTCCTCACAGAACATGTTAAATGATGAGCCCAATAACGTGCTCATTTCTCTGCTCCCCGAGACGCCGTGGCGCTATTTGTAAAAATTCGCGTTTCGCGAATTCGCTTCTTTCCTCACTCATTCTCCGAAGAAACATTGCATCGTGAAAAGCATGCTCCAACTATTAGAGACCGTCTCCATTCGTCTTCGTGTGAAAGGGCGCGATGATTCAACGAACCGTTCTCCCAGGAAGTTGAAAGATATACCTGAAAAGCTCTTATATGGAAACCCTCATTTCCAGAGAAGTAGAAGAGCACATGAGATAGTTGACATGCCGGAAAATTTCACACTTGGGTTCAGTAAAATCCCTAAGGATCGGAGGGGAATGAACAGATTCGCTTGAAAATGGACCAGAAGCTGCTAAAGAGGCTTCTACACAATTATATTCCAGGAAATTTTTAATTTCGCTCTCTTTCTCGAGAAAGGATCATGGATGCGAGGTACTATGCAAAAATGGGGAGATTTTGAGATACATCTCTTCGAACTTCCTGGGAAAATGGTTCGTTGAATCATCGCGCCCTTTGACACGAATACAAAGGGGGATGGTCTCTAAATGCCAGAGCATTCTTTCCCGATGCAATGTATCTTTGGAGAATGAGCGAGAAATGAAGCGAATTCGCGAAACGCAAATTTTCACAAATAGCGCCACGGAGTCTGGGGGGGGGGCAGAGAAATGAGTACATGTTTCGGCTCATTAACTTGTTCTGTGGCGAGGAAAATGGCGCAAATAGGATGTTTCTGCGATAAAGGGTTGGGGAGATGCAGATTTTCAAAGAAAGGCATGCAAATCGTAACTTTTGACTATTTGCCACGGTCAGGTGCTTCACCTGAAAGTGCCAAAAAGTGGCTCCAAGGCCCTCCCTTGGTGTCCTCTACAATAATTTTAAGTCAGTATTTTATTCTAGGGGGTCGATTTTCATATTCCCTTAGTACTTTAAGTCGCTGCCACCAGTTCCATGCACACCGGAGGACTTTAAAAAATCTTCATTTTCGTGAGAAAGAATGACAAGTTATATTGCTTTTTTACTAAATGACAATGTGAATATGAGAAGGTTCCTTGATGGGGTTTCTTTTCTCCTATTGAAACGAGGTGGGCAAGCCCAGTCCAGTAGTGGGCCTCCTTTCAGTTAAGGAAACCTTCATTTTTCACCTAATTGAACAAAATGTTATCTCTTTCAGGTCTTCGGCCATCAAAAACTTCATTTCTCATTTATATTTGGTAAGCAAAGGTAAACGGTGCTCATAAAACGATGATGGAGGATGGAGGGCTGTGCGTGATTGGATGCATCCGCCACGAATGTTGCTAGGTAACTGGCAGCTCCGGTTGCTGACACGGCGCCATTCCCAAAGCCTGAGTCGTACGTGTAAGGGCATTGTGAAGTACATCCTGAAGGGCTCACGGGGACCCATGATTTCCCCTCCATGACCAAATTTCATATTCAAAATTTGCAATTTTAATGCCAATTTTGGTGCAAATTCGCCACAAAACAAACTCAGCCGGTATCTTGTTCATATCTACCAGCTAGTCGATTTGTGCATTGATCAGACAAATGTTTTATAGCCATTGTCAGACAATCAAAGTGTAACACAAGGACGAACAGGACGGGCACATAAGTGTTCTCCATATGTCATAATTGGGCCTTCCAGGAAAGGAGGCCCACTAAAAAGCAAATTGATTGAAAGAAGGGAAGAAGATTTAAGAGAAGAGCAGAGTAAACTCCCGCTTTTAAATGTGTCCTCCCTTCCTCCCATTTAATAAGATTTTGGTATAATTCCTTCATATATTGCCCGATCAAGTGACCTTTAAACTTCCTAGATTGCATCCCAAATGGAGTTTTCTTGTCAAGTTTCATAGTTGACATTCTACATTGTGAGAGTTTGGGAATAGTTTTATGCAATGGCCACCGTTGAAATCTAGGTTTTGGGTTTCTTTTCTCTGACTATTCATTCCACACCCCTGAAACTTTTTATGGCACATTATTACTATATTATCATATCAAATACATGAAGGAGCTCTCAACTCAGGTTATGCTTTTTAGAGATAATGAATATTTTCAAATTAACAGTAAAAATGAAAGAAATACATGTTTAAAAGAAGAAATTCATATTGTTTCAATAACTATAATCATCACGTAAACGGGGCTCGATTGCGTTAAAAGTATTTAAAAAATCATATTTTTAAGTTGCTATTGCTACGTTAGCATATAACACTGTTGTCAAACTTGATTCTGTTGGGGGCCGGATGTAACATGTCAGGGATGGTGAGAGGCCCTATTATCAAGTCATACAATATTTTATTTATGCGAGCAAACATTTCATGGGCCGAATTTTTCCGAAGCCACCCAAGCAAGATAAATTTCCAAACAAGATTTACTGGTGGGCCAGATCTGACCATTCCAACCCAGTTTCCCCCCCCCCCCCCCCCCCCGACCTAGAATTAGTTTACTTTCCTCCATGTGTGTCTCCTGGGAAATAATAGCATGCAACTTTATTTTCTCAAATATTTTGCCCAAACATTACGTGAATGAAGGAAAATAAGGGACGACAACACAGCAAATCTTTGGAGAATGACATTTGAATAAATTTTGAGCTTACATAGGAAAGGCAAAATGCAAATGTACCTTGGTACTTCCTTTTCACCAATTTCTTTCACCTTTTGAGGATTTCCGCACAAGGTTCAAGGTTCAAGGTAGTTAGTGACATCAATAGTTGATTACACCCATTTCGATATCACATATCAAGGTCGAGCGTTCCTTAATTTTAGGGTAGTCCTAATCCTCTTAAAGCTAAATATATGTTTATATTTTTTAGCGATCCAATTTGCTTACTCCTTAGTCCCTATCTTCAATATTGTCCTCCACCTTTACTCATGTCCATAAAAGCATCCAGCTTCTTAAAAATAGTCGCATAACAGGCAGCCACTACTTCGTCATCTAACGTATTCCAGGCGTTCACCACTCTGCAAATAAAGAATTCCCGTCTCGACCTGAGCCTCACCTGCGGTTTGCGCAGCCTTTAGTTTATTGAGCAGTTTGCCATTTAGTTGATTAGCTCTCGTTCTCTTGCTTCCATCGAACAGGAAAAACCTACAACACTCGACTTTATCCATTCCTTTATCTTGAAAGCCTGGATGAGATCACCCCTCCTTAACCTTCGTTCGAGCGAGTACAACCCCAGCACTTCTAAACGCTTCTCGTACGGAAGTCCCCTAACCTCCTTAATCATTATTGTAGCCCTCCTCTGTACCCCATCGAGCGCCAACAAATCGCCCTTATTTGTAGGCCTCCAAAACTGAATGCAATATTCCAACTGGGGTCTTATCAGCGCCGCATACAACCGAAGAACAACGCGCGAAGTCCTACTTGTAACCGAACGACGAATCGAATACTTTAATTCGAAGAGGTCAAAAGTTGTGGTGGCGGTGGTCGTAGCCGTCATCCCTAACGCGCGGACCTATGATGCTATACCATTCTGGGTCATTGGCCGGGCCACCCGCGGTCTAAAGGGCCACCCCTACAAGGCTTTGCCTTTCTAGGCCATCTTATATTTTAATTCAAAGAGCCAGCGAGGCCTCAAGAATATGTAATTTTAGGCCATAGGCAAGGGCATCCACTGCTCAAAGCGCCAGGTCCATTGGGCTATGCCAGTCTGAGCCATAGGCTGTGACTCACCTTATTTCCATAGGCTTCATCGTAAGCTGTCAATCAAAGGGTGCTACTAACTGAATTCGTGTCACGTCCCATGCAATATTTTTCTGTTTGCGTTTTACGTAATGGCCGATTAATTTGTGTTCTCATGATTCATGAAGTCAAAATAAGCACGTACGTTCTTTGTTTCATTTGTCGTGCAAACGGGTCGCTAAACCATCAACATGGTGATTTTGGGAGGTGAGGTTGAACGCGAAGAAAAAATGTTGAAGAAGGTCCCACAGGACGGCGATGAGGCAGTCGCTGCAGATAATAGCGATTGGTGCTGGAGCGGAAATAACGTTTGCCACTGCATTTGCGGTGCGAGGTCCCTAAATCGGTGCTTTAGGAGATGCCAGCCGCAATGGCTAGAATGAGTGATTGATAGCATGCAGTTGTACGTAGGGAGCGTAGGGCCGCTCAGACCGCTGAAGAGCAAGAGGCAGCGAATGCTGAGCTCAGGAATAAGAGAGCCGTGCAGCCTGCTGAGCAACTTGAAGCAATGAACGCAGCATTCAGGTGTCGAAAGCCTGTTAATTTAAGCCGAACCTCCTGCTTGCCGGTCAGGCAAGCATTGCTACATTGCATGTGCTACCATTACACCACGGAATTCAGGATGTCATCACTCCATGTCATCTCAATAATTACAGTCGTTTGTCACAGCGAACACTGTCAGGCTGTACATTTTGCTGTAGAGAGGGGACATTTGTTTAACATTGCTACCACAACGAAAAAATGCTCCTGCTACAACTGAACTTTTTCAGATCCTTACTCACTGCTCACTGTTTTGCTCACTGATGCTAATGTGTCGCAAGGCATCTTCAGGAATTATTCGTTAGTATTGTGCCGCATATGTGCTAACTTCCTTCTGGGCTAAAGTCGAACAAGTTCCTGGAAATGGCCCATACTATTTCAGAATCAGTAGTATCTATACTATAAGCTAATGCTAATAGCCCTATGAACTATTCTGTGTTGCAAGAGTATTGAATGTGCTAGGACAACGAAATCAGCAAAGTCGTCTTGAGTCTCATGAAAACCTGCTAAACCGATGCATTCACCATGGCGTTTGTGGCAATGTGCTCGAATATCATGATGAATGTGTTTAGGAGCAAAAGCTCCCTGTGTACCGTAAGCTACATGTGTATAAATCTAATGAAGCGGTTCAGTTCCGAATGGGCAATGCGATGAACAGAGGGTGCCAAGCAGACCTTATGCTCACAATGGATTATTCAAATTTCCACCAATTAGACGGCCAGCGTAGCGGCCGCAGGCCGCTAGTGAAATCTAGAATCCTGTTGCATTTGGCTACCGTCGTTTGTGCGTGGGAGGAAAACTTGAGGTCATTCCTCCTCCTAAATCTCTTCGTTTACCTCCCCCAGTTTAACCTCTCCGAGCGTGTCTGGAGACCTACCGTTGTTTCGACCGACGTGGAGAACTTTACACTTACTTTTATAAAACCTCATGAGTCATTTCTTGCTCCACTCATCCAAAATACTTAAATTTCGCTTGGCTCTGGCCCTATCCGCCTAACCCCTTACTGTAAAACCTATCTTGGTGTCGCCGGTAAATTGACTTATCTAACCCGCTACGCCGAGATCCAAATATGTTATATAGACCAAAAATAGAAGCGGTCGAAGGACCGAGCCTTGAGGGAAACCGCTTGCGACTCCGACCTCCTTCGACGCTTCTCCCTATATCATCACTCGTTGCACTCTTCCTGTCAACCAGCTAATGATCCACTCATTCTTCCTACCCTGGATCCCGATCTTATCTCCAATGTGTTCAATCCTTGCACCGGGAAACCGACTGAATGAAACCTGAGTTCCTGAATCTTTTCCATCGTTCCCTCAAGACGCCTGACGTTCGAGTCACCGACGATTACAAGGGCCCGAGTTATCCCTCTCCCTTTCAACACGTTCTGAGCTCGTCCTGTCGACCTCACACCTTCTCTCACCCCGCCCTCTGTTCCCTCATCCAATATGACCTCCCTCAACCCGAGCAACTTGTATTCGGTCTTGAAGAGTACCTCCTAGGATTGCTTAACCTTCGCCCCCGTTACGACATGAGTACAATTACTAGCCACCTCGGAGTCGGCACTCCACACGCTGTCAAAGGACGAAAGGGCCATCCTCCCAGTAAAGTTCGGAAGGCTGGGGAACCCCCGGAGTGCCTCCTCCACCCTAACTAGCCTCGCCACTAAATCATCCCTCTGTATCTCGCCCACCTCCTTCCTGATCTCTCTTATCTCCTCTTCCACGCTAATTACCCTTCCCAATGGCTCTCCTAGTCGCTCCTCCAAGCTACAAATTCTGCATACATGGCTTACCTCTCGCTCACTAGTCCCACCAACCCATTCCCCGCACCGAACACATATATACACATCCTAGGCATTTTACTTAATGTTATTGATCCCTGTTGACACTTCTACTGCTTCAGACTTGTACTTTGCAGTATACACTAGTCGTAACCTGGTAAGACCGTCCTGGTCCTTGTAGTAAAAGGAACACTACGAGTAATGTGATAATAATTAAAGTAATTAAGCTGGTTGATACTGATCTAATGTGAAGTTGGAGGTAGCTATCAGAAAGCTTATGAATACTGCTACAAAGTAGCCAAATAACAACTAACTCACGACTTTGCTGACAGAACCTCGAGAGTATCCTCCAACTTGTCCTCACGCTACGAACGCTCGACCAAGACTGATTCACCATAAATATGTACTAACTAAATTTCTGAAAATCTCATGATTTGCCTACACATTTTGAAAATACTCAATTTGTGGTTTTATTTATGTAAAATGTACACAGAACATAATGATTATTTTTTAATTTCGTATTGCTAGTTTCAAGTGATCATGAAAGAGCTAGAACATCATAGAAGTATTAATAATTTCGACGTATAGTATAAATAGGCGTGCATATTCAACTTTCGATCTAGCCTCTCTAATCATATGGAATCCATTAATAGTGGCAGCATTAGGTGCCTTATAGATGTGATTGAGACCATGACTGATCTCTCGCAAAAACATTGATCTTGAGAAAACGTCTACATGCGGCTTAATTATGTTTCGCCCTTCTTGGTTCTGTAAATGGTCTTCCGCTTGAAATAACCGATGAAGCACCGATGTGCGGCAAAAATATCAGGATTAGAATGAAGAAGAAATGAGAAAGCTTGAAAGCGTCAGTATGATGGACAAAGTGTTAGATAAAATCATTAACACTACCTGATCCATGTTGCCATTCTCTTTTGCCCCTTTCACATTTTAGGTATTATTTTTCTGGACGTTTCAGTGAAGTGCGTAACGCAGAATTTTACATTCACAACTTGGAAGAACGCGACGGCACAATAAATATTGCTTTGGGTTCAAGGCGGGAGAGTCCGATAATGAGGACCTTATGGACTAAATTTAGGCAATACCCAGAGATTCTTTACATATTGAACTGCATATGAATGCAAGTTTTATGCAACTGGATTTTATGTTCCTATATGTACTAATGCCAATTAAGGGAATCATCCCACAATTGAACATACAGACGAAAACCAGAACTTGAGATATTATATGAAAATCCTTAACACCAAGTATATTTGCATAATGGTTAATTAGCTTTGGTGAAGTGAATTATTATTTCTCATATCTGAAGAAATCTACATCCTGAGAATAGTTTCCTTTTTGGAAATGGTTACGCACAATGTCTCAATTAGTGATTAATTGCCCATTATGTTATCGATACCCGTTAGAAGAGTTCCAATTCTCACCAATACGTTACTGGACATGAATTTAGATGTATGAGTGCTACAATAACTAAATGAGAAAGGAAAAAACGAGAGCCTGAAATGTCTTAAGTGCAGATTGCTATAGATATGAATGAGAATTGCAAGTAAACATATCATGAACTACTTACTTTGAGACCAAATTACCACGTATCATGTAGGCAAGTGGCTTGGGCTGGTCTTATAATGATATGATTAAGTGTCTCAAGCCCTCGGTAATATCTCGTTGGCAAATTATTTGGCCAATTTTGACTTATACATTGGTATGCATTGATGAATGATGCCATGCTAAATGCAGTCATCAACGCATGAAATTCTTGCTAAATTTATCGAGAACTGCCCAGTAAATAAATATATGTTGCAATTTTTTAAAATATTGCACTCACATTTGCATCTCCATGTTCCTCTTTTGCTAAAATGGTTGGGAATCGTACGTGCCTGGGAGCAGGCATAGGCTTGCCCCCGCCCGTTTTTGACCCCAAATCCTGGCATTGTGCATCTCCTGATATTCCAGGCCCATTTTTTCCATCATGACGCAATGTCGGGTCGACTGATTCATCCTCATGTCCTTCCAATATATGTTGGGCGTCCTTCAGGCACACCTGCCATAATGAGGACAATATGAATGTATTAATAAGTAACATTTCCAATGTACAAGCCCGAAAGCCGAAAAAAGCTGCACCGTGGTATCCTTTTGAGGAATAATGCAAAATTTGCCATATGTTATTGAAACTCATTCAACTTAACTAATTATAGCCAATTCATTGTTTTCGTGCATAGGCGACAAGAACCAACGATCTCTCGTGTTCGGTAAAGCTGCTTAATTATATTCATGATTAGGACAGATATGTCAACAAGACGTGGGAAGGGATTAGACCCAGATCTGGGTTTAAAGAGGAAGGGGAAATAATAATGAATCCCCAACCCATGTTCAAAGCCTTGTCTCATAAAAAATATAAGACAAGGGATTATAATAAATATAACAACGGTGGAATGTGCAGAAGCGGCTTCAAAGCGTAAGTTTGCATTCACTCAATTCATTGGCTGTGAATGTTCTAATAGGATTCGGGAAATATATCCCCTATACGAAAGGCCTCATCGTTCGCTTCTTCATTTACCGGCTCCCCAAAATTGCCGAATTTCACGATCATCGGATCATGGACTTCGGTAATATAAGTGTCTGTTGTTTGGACATCGGTTATGAATGTCTAATAACTGGTGCATGCACCCACAGAAAAAAGGACTAATTGAAAACATGGATCAAGCAACCCTGGCTCCTAGGACTCCTCCCACGCCTGAATAAATAATCGGGTGTCACAACCATGTGAGTGGCTTGTTAATGCCTTTTATTTCGGCTCTCAGGTGATTTTATCTGTATTCCTTTGTAGAGAAAACATTTACGAACGCAGACGGTGAATGGACTATATTATGAAAATTAATGTCTTAATTAGAGAAAAAATTACCGGTAAGGTAAGGGCTATTACTTATCGGTAATTTACAAGTAATTTACCGGTAATTACCGGTATTTATACCGGTATACTTGGGAGGTAGAAGGAACACTTTGAAGAGCTCTTAAACCCACCAACAGTGGACACTGACCTACCCGACCTGGAGCCTCTCAGCGCGGAGACTAGTTTCACCATGGAGGAAGTTCTGCAGGCCATTGCTAGCCTGAAGAATGGGAAAGTCGCGGTGAGGATACTTCTCTTTGCCGACGATGCCGTTCTCTTGACCCGCTCTCGACAGGAGCTCCAGAGCGTGCTCGATCGGTTCGAATCCGAATGCACTGCGGCCGGAATGAAACCGAGCGTCTCCAAGATACAGGTAGGTCATGGTCCTCTCGAGAAATCCTGCTCGGTGCACCCTGCATGTCAGTGGGGTCCCGCTGGAACAGGTGGAGAAGTTCAGGTATCTCAGGGTCTGGTCGTCGAGTGACGGGCGATACGGAAACGAGATCGACAACCGCATCTCCAAGGCTTCTGTAGTTCTGTGGGAACTTTGGCGAACCGTGTTTTCTAGGTCGGAAGTTTCTCGGGAAGCAAAACTCTCGGTTTTTAAGAGTGTTTATCTCCCCGCCCTCACCTATGGTCATGAACTTTGGGTAATGACAGAAAGCACCAGATCGCGAATACAATTTGCCGAAATGAGGTTCTTGCGTCGAGTGGCTGGCGTAGCGCGTCGTGATCGGATGTGAAACTCTGCCATCCGCGAGAGTCTCCACGTCAAACAGCTACTTCTCCGGATCGAGAGGTCTCAGGCCAGGCGGTTTGGTCACGTCTGCACCATGCCCCCCTGAAAGGCTCCCAAGGGGAGTCTTCCAGGCCTAGATGACCGGCAAAAGACCTGTCGGTAGGCCTCGTCCAAGGTGGAGTGATTACGTCGCTCGGCTTTGTCACGAGAGGCTCGGCATCCCACCAGCTGAGCTTGAGCCAGTTGCCCAGGATCGAGATCATTAGATGACGCTCCTGGGAATGCTCGAACCACGACCCCATTAAGTTGGGAAAAGCGGGCAAGAAAATGTATGCATGTATGTATGTAAATAATAAAAACACCATGAATACTTCATGAGAAATGGAGACTTCCGACAATTTTTCCAATGTAAAATACTCGCCTTATAAATAAATCGGGCGAGTCGTAGATAATATCAACATGAGCTAACTTTTTGAGCGCGTTCTTCTCTGAAGCTACAAAATACCTGTATATTTATTGATACATTCGGAAGACACATGGTAAGTCTTAGTGCATTCAAAATTCCTGAACTTGTGTAATGCCCTCAAAGTATTAGGACAGTCATAAATTGTATCAACCTTTACACAACGGATATCCAAGTAAAACAAAACATTCCAGCAACATTTTAAGACTGTTTATTAATGTTGCTTCAATGAGTAAATGTCCAAAACGTCAACGTTGCTCGAATGTTGCAAAGGAACATTGCATTGACGTTGCCGATTTTTACATATAAGTTTTCTTATGTTGCAGTAACGTTTCAGGATTGTTCAAGGCAAGTTGCTGCAATTTCGATGGAGAATTTAGCCTCACTGGGACCTAATCTGGACTTATGTTGGCATGTATACCCGGAAAAGCATGATCTTCGTTGGCCGTGAGCTGGAGCGCAAAATCATGCCAATATTTATTTATTTAATTCATCATTTCGTACGACATGCTTGAATTGCTTTCCCAGTCACTGAGGCGAAGTTCCCATTAACAAGACGAGCCTGTGCTGGCGCAACCACTACCCATGCATTGTACAATACCTGTACCATGGATGGGAGATGTAATATATTATTGGAGTCTATCTTCCCCTTGATGTGCTACATAGCATATTTCAGGGAATGGTTGACCAATTAAGTTCTATAGAGGGTCCATTCATCTCATCTCATTCCTTTCTGTGGGTTAGGAAACGAAGAATTCAAGTCGCTGACTACCATCTGTGGTGATAGTCTGTTTTACTATCAACTTCTATCGTCATTTTCTTAAATTCCTGTGGAATAAAATCAAACTTTTTTTAAAGGGTTCCTTTATGGAATATTAACTTTTTGCCTTTGGCTTCAAGAATCTGTCCAGAATATGAGGATAACAAATTATGAAGGGTCGGTGTTCATTGAGTCCTACCATGAGACAAGACGAGCCATGTGGCAAGGAAGTAAATACATATGCGAGGGGCAATTCGAGGGAGAAGGAGATGGGCACTTTGGTGCACTGTTAAAGAAGCAAGACCCAACGCCTTCATCTAGTGACATGGAGGAGAACATTAAAATTCCTTAAAACTTATAAGTGCATATTGTATCAGAATGCATCCGCTGTTTTCCACGTCAGCAGTGTCAACATTCCTTCTATATTAAAAACAAATTTTGCTATAACATTCGTAGAAGTGACTCAGAAACTTTTCAAGTGCTCCAAAACGAAAATGTTGAAAGCAATATTTCATCAACGTTGTTGATCAACTCGAAACGTAGAGCAAAATTGGTAAAATTTTGGAAACTTCAATATGATGTGTTATTTTGGTTGTCCTCAGTGAATACGATTTTATGATGAGAACGTCATCAAAATAATTCCCGCAGCACAGGCAACATTCGGAGTAATCACAAGCTACTTATCTCATTTCCAAATGCGTTTGAAGTTGTGTATGTGTGTCTTGTACATCCCTCGCATTCTACAATATAACCCTTTCGAGCATGAGGTCTACTGTAGTGGACGGCAAAATTGTTGCCGATGATGATGGTTTCTCAGTTATGGTACACATATCTCGAAATGTTTGGTACAAGCAGTCAATGGCACATAATCTGTTCAGTGTTGTTTCCTAGGCGTGGGAAATTGGACTACAACAGCAGAATACCATCCAAAATGTTGAACAAAAAATTCATAGTTTTGTTTTTCCTTATAAATGCATGCACGAAACGGATAAAATGATGTCAAAACATACGTCATCCCTCCATGCTCTTCATGTAGTTCAAAGGGAATACCCAACATACAAATGCAAGGAAATTCAATAATAATAGCCCTCAGTGTTTAAGACGGCATTCTCCTTTTCCGTCGTACTTTACCACTATACCCTTTGTAATGCAGAAGAAAAAGCAGTACTGCGCAATTTTTTTCTAACCACAAATTACAATTTTTTGTCCATGCGGCCTACAATAGAACAACTACCTCAATGCATTGGCCTGTGAGATCAGCCTGTGGAATCTTCCAGATTTCACTAACCTTGTTTTCTTCTTCTTTTTCTGAAAGGAACTTCTTTCTTTCTTCTTCCAGCAGAACCTCCCTATCACGACTCAATTCCACCAATCTGCCAAATAAATGGGTCTCGATAATGCAAGATTTCTCAGCACTCTATTGTCTAACAGAATTACTGTATAGGAGGGTTGTTTCAAAAGTTTTGCAACTTCAATACTTCCAGAAACTCAGTTTATTCCAAACTTCTAGCACTTCGTGAAGTATATTCCATCAGTAGATATACCTAGTTTTAAATATTATTCCTTTCAGTGGCTATTTAATTGTTTGGGGAGCCAGAATTCACTAGGAGTTTAATCTGGAGAATTACCTGAGAGAGACAACATCTGAACCCCAGACTTATCAAATAACTTTTTTCTTCTGGTGGTTTAATTTCCAGGATTATTTTTTGGATAAATACATTCATACAATACAATACAATACATACAATAAAATACATTCATGATGACATCAACTTCATTACTGAGGGACATCATGTTCCTCGTTTTAATTAACTTTCCTTCGTGCTTCTCCTGCAATTACATTCGTTTCTCCTGATTCCCAAGTATTTCCCTTTTCCAAACATAATATGAAAAGCAGTGATAGATCGACCACGCTATTAGTTACAGGCCATGCATGAAAAGTGGTAGTATCATGGAGCATACCGGTTTAGTACACTCTCTATGCACTGGTAGCCCTCTTCCTCCGTCTCATTTGCGTTATTCAACTTCTTGTTACTAATGTCCGATGGCTGAAACACAATCCATTCCAAAGAAAATTTGTCATATAATGGAAAACATCATGTCCCTCAAGCACAAAGCTGCGAGTATGATTTTAATACATGGTTCGGCTGAGTTTGAAACTGCTTCCCCTCATTCATCTCAGGTGCATTGCTGCCAAACGCTTCGAATAAGGATGCCACGTAAATCATGATGGATTTATCGTCGGGTTTTTGGGTGTCCACGTCCTCGGCATCCAAGAGACGAGGGATGCCAAGCTTGTGCTCAGCAACATCGAACGCATTGTTTAGATTGTCGATGTGTCGCTCAGGGATCAACTGCGCATAATCGAATAGGTCTGTCTGGTGAGAATGAATGAGGGCATTGAATCCCATCCCATTTCTCCAGGAGCCTAGTGGAAAAAAATAGTAACCTTTGAAACTGTGTGTAATCATATAAATGAATCACAATTACCGAAACCATCCCTAAAAAGTATACAGACACGAACGCCCATTGAGCATTCTTGAAACTACTAATTTTGGGAAGCCATTCCTTTATTTGTAACTAGCGGAGCCCCGCACTAATTGCGGGAAATTATATTGCAGCATTTTCAATAGTTTACCACAAATCTTTAATATCCAGAAGGTTTATGGTCTAAAGGAAAATATATTTTGAACTCAACCATATAAAAGTAGCTATAGAAATTTTGTCTCTTGGTTTTCATTGAAGAACACTAAACATTTGTATAAACTTAGATATTGTATTTCAAAAATGCGTACAGTACAGTATTTTCGATTCAAAACTTATCGGATCACGACATTCAGTGTATAAGTGCCATCGTTGCCTGGGTATCGGCTTTATTGTGGTCCAGGCTCTTTACATTGACGCTTTGCAAATGCCACACACTTGATGAGGCTAAATACTGTATTACAGTCCATGGAAAAATAAAGGCTCCGGAAGGTCACCCTATGATCTTGAGAGGCATCGTCGGGCCTTGCTTACCCTTTTGGTTTCTGATAACCATGGCAATTATCCCGGGCTTTATAGTGAGAGGAGATGATAGATTCATGGGGAGGTAGCCATACTGGAGTGATGCTGTTGATGAAAACTCATTGGACAATAATTTTGCTATTCCTTATCCGAGACCACACCTCGGCCCTATAATAGGTCTTCTCTCATGCTCAATTTCGTAATTTATTTTTAGTTTTTGTTGAACAGTGATTGATTTAGTCATACAAACTGACCCGACCCGACCCGGCCCACGGGTCGTTTAGGGTCGAAATGGTCAAGGTCCATCTTCAGGTTGAACAGGGTGGAATTTTAACATTACATGTTATATATTTCTGGTCTGAGACCATAGAAACTACGTATCATGACTGGAATCTTATTTATGCTTGTAACCTGCGAGAAAGGAAATAGTAAATTGTTTGATCATAATGGATGTATGAAATTCAGACGGGCATGGGACAGTTAGTGCCTTCTAAGGATCCTTCTCTTCCAAGAAGCGTTCTCCTGTCAGTTGACTTATCGACGACCTCCTGTTTTTTGCAAAATAATTTGGAATGAGGAAATACGCAGAAAAGCTGGTGAAAGCTTTTACGGTTGGGTGTGGGCCGTGAAATTGGGTTGGAATTTGTGTGTCGGATCGGGTGCAGGCTATGACAAAAATTCGGCCCATCGAGTATCGGGAAATTAGCCAGTGCTGGGCTCAACAGGGGGTAGCATCGTGGTGGAAAATTTAATAGTTTATTATGTTGTTCTGTTACCTCGTCGCTCGCGACATCCAGTTAATTTAAGTGTCATGACATTAATTCAGATCCGATTCAAAAAGGAAATTGCTTGAGGGATTACGTGGGTTAGGCCATAGCCTAATACTCAAACCTAGGCTCTTTTGGCCTGTAACAATGCCGCTTTATAGTCCCGTCCGGTGTTGCATTCCATCGAGTGAAGAAATAATTACAAATGTTTAGTGTATAATACAGTCATCGTTTTCGCCGTTGCAGGAATCGGCGGTTAGAGCCCCTCACGGCTTTGGCCCGGCACGAACGCCCCGACCGTCTAAGGCCGAACATTCCACGATTCTTCTTCCGGTCGGGTAGGGTCGAGCCGAATTTTTGTAGGAATTCGAGTTTCGGGTCAGTGCTGGCCATGATTGTATCTGGCCTATCGGCTCGGGTAACGGGAAATCGGCCCGCAAGGCAACACTTAGTGAATGTTACCACCCAGTACAATAACTTTCCCATAGAATCGGTTATCGTCCATCGAGTCTCGCAACGCCCGTTTCATCGTTGCCAACGCTTCTGCGGGCCCCATTGGCGCTACATCCTAAAGGATGACGTCAGTAGCGCGAACCATCGCCTGATTTTTGCGCGATGAATGACATGTTCAGTATGTGAATTCGTGTAGTGTAAAGGAATTGTTTGCCAGTGCCACTTGCTCCATCGATAACAAACAGCAACTCACTTCCCGTTCCGAACTGTCATGTGCTACTGCATTTAAACCACTTCATTCGCATCATAAACGTTGAGTTGAGCATACATCAGTTGCTAATTTTAATTTAGCGGAGGAACGACATTCTCAAATGGATGTTGACTGGTCGTAGTCAAATGATAGACCTAGTTGGATGCTGAAACAGTAAGGACAGTTACCGGTAAAGTCAACAATCGTAGCACCAAAAGGAAGGAAAACGGGTTTGCATTGCTATACTGCCTGATAAACTCACGAAAATTGCAAGCGTTTGCATCTTCTCCCAACGACAGCGTTTTCAACTGGGGGAACGTCCAATGGGTTCGAATGTAACTCCGTAACATGATGAAGACAACAACCTTGCCGAAGTCTTCATTTGGAAGCAGAGAAATGCCACAGCCAAGCAATGCTCAACAGAGCATTCCACATTCATAGAGTCGAGATTGTGCGGAACGGCTGGAATGACGCTGGGCGTCCCAGCCAACGCAGCGAGAGAATGGGCTTAAAGAATCCACGCGTACGTGCGCTACTCTCCGCGCAGTGTTAACAGGCTTATGTTGCTCTTCCAACACTACAACTACTCCTGGTAACAACGTCTTCACATTGCTGACTGGTCAAAGGAGTCCTTCGCAGCCTCGACGCTCCTCTTCCACAGGGGCATTGCATCCCACTATTAACACTTTGCTTACCGCTCATGCAGATTTCGGTTTTTTAGTCTTTTCGCGTTTATTTTGTCCTGCCTATGGTCGAAAAAGTTATAGCCTTGCAGGCATCGAGCGTTAAGCAAAGGTAGCTCAGGCCTACGTCAGAGCGGTCGATCGAAGGGGTAAATTTTCCGTTAGCAACTTGTCAATCTATTGCTATGGAGGGAGGATCGGTGGACGGACGAGACGAAGGAAGGCATGAGAGGTCGGAAGAAAGCCAGGGATCGGCTGGGAATTGAACCCGGACCTCATGATTGCCGTTCAGGTGTGCTACCACTACAACACCGAACCCAGAAAGTTCAGTCGAGCCTCTCGATGCCATCCTCATCCATCACACTACAGTATTTAAACCATCTCTGTAACCAATGTCCTTGAAAGGCACAGGCTTGAAGGCTGAAAAGCTGCGTTGGCAAATTATGGAACGCACCTAGCCTATGACATATAATGGCGAAGGCTTGCAGACCTATCGGCTACCAATCCTATGTTTTGGAGGGGCAAAAGCTCTATAGCCAGAGGCTACACCCACTATGAAATGCCTTAGTACATCCTTATAAAGTATGGATTGATGGATGGATATATAGATTGGTGAATCTAAAAAACCGTCTACCGTTTTCTATAGGAGAAACACAGTTTCAGAAATGTAACAAAAAAACTACATTGGAGACGCGATCGATATTTGACAGTTACAAGCTGTTGAAATGTTTGCCAGTTTTTTTTCAGCACCCCTATGTCGTGCAATGCCCATTAAGATGTGAATTAAAAGTGTTTAGAGATGGATCATTCCACATGATTTGATTACCTGTGCTCGACCGTACCATAATTCAATTAAATTTCCAACTTTTAATTTTCAATGGACATCTGGATCCAGCTGATACTTGCCAGAGAGGCTTCATGAGTCTAAGGTTTTTTTTCACTTCCGCAAGATGGCGCTGTATCCCAATAGAGGGCGCTGTTGTTGACCGGGTGACCGAGGGTGATTAAAAAAAAGCATCAAAAGGGGAGAAAGTACGATTCGTGTACTCGAGTAAAAAATGTGAGATTCATAGACTCTTGGTATTTGACATACAGGAGGTGTTGAACAATTTTTTTCCTGAACATTTCTCCGAGCCATGTATTGTCCTGTTACAAGGCTTACAAGTGACACATTAAAACTTTTTTCAAATCACCCTTGGTCACCGGTCAACAGCAGCGCCCTTTATCGGGATACAGCGGAAGTGAAACAAACCACTTAGGCACATGAACCTCTCTCTCAAGTATCAGCTGGATCCAACTGTCCATTGAAACGTTAAAGTTGAAAAATGCATTGAATTCTGAGACGGTCAAGCATTGGTAATCACCTCACTTGAGGCGGAATGATCCACCTCTAAGCACCTTTATTTCAACTATATATGGGCATTGCACGACTTAGGGGTGCTGAAAAAAAGCTGACAAGCATTTCAACAGCTTGTAATCGTCAAACATCGATCGCACATCCATTGCAGTTTTTTCGCTACAATTATGAAACTGTTCCTCCCATAGAAAACGGTAGAGCGCTTTTTAAATTTGACTTTGGAGGTACATGCCCAAGGGGCACCCAATTTGGGGGGAGATGCTTTGAATGATATATATTTGCTTCAGTTAAACAGAGATACACAGAAAGCTGAAACTTGGCATGGACTGAGATACTGACCCAAAAATTTCAGGAATAATGTAAAGTTTCAGATGTATGGCATAGGGGCATGCTTTTGTTGTGACGTTTTAAATATTTTTAGTCCTACCGAATTGCCCAGAGATAGAAAGGTGACATTTGATGTATGAATCTTTGAGGGCCTGAATTCAGAAAAATTCAGACTTTGGAGGAAAATGCCCTCGGGCCCCAATTTTCAGGGATAGATATGTTGAAATATATTGTGCTACTTCAGTCAAAGGGAAATACATGAATATCCGAAAATGAGTATGAACGTGGTTAGTAATATGCTAATTTGCAGAAAATATTTACTTTGGAGATATATCCCTTTGGGGGCTATTATTTTTGTGGGGACGTTTAAAAAAAAATTGCTTAAGGGAAACGGATTATTATATAGTACTGGGATAAACGAATTCAAAGAAATTATTCACTGTGACGTACACACCACTAAGGTAATTTTTTTGTCGCAGAAATTTCGCTGAATATTTTGCCACAATACTACAGGTTATTTGCTTAGGAGGGAGAATGAGTCAACTCAGAAGGACAATTTCACTCGAAGAAAGCTGGTTCTTACATTCTTGCTATAAAAGTGCTGTATTGAGGAAAAACTATAAAGTGAAAATTTTGGGGCTACGAAGAATTTCAGTTTTAATCATGTTCCTGACACCAGATTTAAAGACTCTTTCTTACAAGTGGGAGTAGCTTAAACTCATGATGAAAAAATATCGTTAAAATCCAATGACTTTTACCCAATTTGTAGTTATAAGAATCGATAAGGGAAGCTTCAAGCTTGTATTATTGTTATTCTTTTATGGAGCGAGATTGTTTGCCCAAAGGGCAAACAAATTCGCTTTCCTCTAGTCTATTATACATTTCCTGTATAATGCAGAGTTCAGAAAAAAATCCGACTTTGGAGGTGAATTCCTTGGGGCACCCAATTTGGGGGGAGAGGTCACGATTTGCATGCCTCTCTTTGAAAATTTGTATCTCCCCAACCCTTCGTCGCAAAAACGTCAATTATGCGTCATTCTCCTCAACATAAATCATCTTAAATTATGATTTCAAAGATTTGATCATCTCTCTGCTCCCCGAAACGCCAAGGTGCCTTTTTTTTTAATTCGCGGTTCGCGAATTCGCTTCTTCCCTCGCTCATTCTCCGTAGAAACAGCGTCCGGAAAAAGCATACTCAAGTTTTTGGAGACAATCCACGTCCCGTCTTCGTGTCAAACGGCACAATGATTCATCGATCCGTTTTCCCAGGAATTTCGATGATATACCTCAAAATCCCTCTATTTTTCCATAGTACCCCAGATTCATGGTCATTTCTCGAGAACAAGAGCGAATCTCAAAATTTTAGTCCTCAAATCTGTGGGGGAGCCTCTTGGGAAGCTTCAGAACCATTTTCAAGCGAATCCGTTCATTCCCCTCAGATCCTTTTCGATTTTACTTAACAGAAGTTTGAAGTTTTACAGCATGTCACAAACGTAGAGCCATTTTCATTCACTTTTATTGGGCATTGATAGTATACGCAATAATTTTATTTTAAAGAGGAGCATATCAGGATTCCAATGGTTCCGAAATCCCGGATTAATTCCACTGGATGTGCAAGTGGGAAAATAATTATTAAATTCATTCATGCATTTTCCTGTTCATGATGCGCGAGCGCAGGCTGTTACCTCATATGTCCTTCCTCCCCGTTGCATCGCGTACTCACGCACTTCGCTCCCTCTCTTCTCGCGCCTCCTTCCTGCTTTATCTACTCAAACGAACGAGGGGACGTGGAGTCAGCCACGCTCTGCCGTTTATCAGACTTGCTGTCGCTCGTATTCCTTCCCTTTCCCTGTGTATCCGTTCCCCTTCCTTTTCCACACTCAAGTTGGATGGAGAATACTCTATAATACGGAGTCCAAGTTCCGCGCTGGAGCAGACGACTTCAGCGCTACCTGATTGGCCGTGAACGAAGAGTCTTTGAATTCAAGATACAATCCCACGGGCTCCTGTATTCAACAATGGGCCTCGGAGTGCTGCCTCGCTTCTCCTTCCTTTATCTTGAAAACGTTTCGGTTTACAAAAAATTATGCTCGAACCAGATTTGTAGTCTAGAGTCTGTCCTAGTTGGTGCTATACTTTTTTTTGTTGCTTTTTGACCATATTTAATTGAGATGAACACACGCAAAGAATAATGTCTGTATCACACATCTCCCTTTCCATCAGACGCCGTCCATACCTATACTGTGAGGTTCAGTACCCGTCACAACTCCGCACCGTCTTCCTTTGCGTGATATCAACATAGGGACAATATTCCGGAGCACGGAATTTGAAACTGAAAACAGTAGCGACAATATAATAAATTCATAATAATAAATGTACATATTGTTCTTCAGATTCCCGCCTTGAATTTTGTAAGCTTCGGGAAAAGTAAGGCAACCATACCTTGCTAGACTAAATATTTCCTGTTTCCTCTTTCGATATCTAATTGAGCCTGGGGGATTGTTTTTCCCTCTTTCCAATATTTTTTTTTGTTTCACGCCGTCTCTTCAAGCTGAGCCTAGTCATAGCTCTTATTGCCCAAGTACATGAAAAGGCATGGGGAAATATCCCGGAAGTTATTGAACTATTCTATAAAGGACAGCGCCTGTCATACATGGACATGGTCATGAGGTAAGATTTGTGTTCTGAATTGATAAAAAGAATATGTCTAATAGCAAATTAATTCAATCATGGAATGGAATCAACACCTGATCTGTGCTGCACGAGTGCGGGTACATGTTCACCGTTCATTTTCTAACAGATACATGATATACATAAAACAGGAAAAAAGTAGCAAAGAAACGTATACCACAGACCAGAATGGACAATGAACTCCAAATCTTGTTTGAGTAGGATGTTTCATGAGGTAAGCCATTTTAGAGATGCCTGAGAGAGACGGAACATTACCTGACCTCCCGGGAGAGGTGAGATTTAGGATGGTCCTATTTGGGTGAGTATTATACTAAAATGAAAACGTACAGCTGTAACAATTACACCAACGGTTTAGGTAAATTCTATATTACAAATCTTGTCAGAAAGTGATTTTTCGTCGAACGTGTCACTGTCGAGATGTATGGGTGGGGGGAGGGGGGGTTGGAGAAGGACGGGTTCTGACGCAAAGGGAGGTGCAAGATAGAGGCATTATCCTTCGCATACGTTTATATTACTTAATATCAAAAATACAAAAATTAATTATACCACTGGTTAGGACAGACTCTGGACTACAAAATCTTGTTTGGCCAGAACTTTTCGTAAACGGAAACGTTTTCGAGATGAAACAGAGAGAAGCGAGGCAGCGGAGAAGAATGCTTAGAAAAAATAAAATTATTGACATGAATCCGAAACGATAAAACACTGGTCATAAACTCAACTCCGCAATGATTTTAACACTCAAAATAATATAGGTTCAAGTTATAGCCCATTTCTTGCCACGAATACTCGTCATATTTTACTTAACGTCTCTGACGGGATTTAGATCTGCCTTTTAGTCTAGTTTTCGTCTAACTTGCGCTAGATTTAATCCGAAATCTATTTTATTCACATATTTCCTTTCTTTTACAAAAACACGTAATTCTGTTCTCAACATGCATATAGTAATCCATGGGATCTGCCACTCCTTAAAGGAAACAGTCACTTCAGCACATTAGCCCGTTTGCAACAACTCGGCTTTCACTGCTATTACGATCATGCTACCGATTCGCAGTGCGCCGAAAAACTAAAATAATCTCTGATCAGATTCTTATCTGGAGGGCCTTCGCTCTCAAAGAAGTAAATGTGGTTTCACGTTTTTATTTGAAATTATTTTCTAAATCCTTGTATAGCAATTACAAATATATAATAAATTTTTAAATAAAGGTTTTTGTAATACTTCTGCAGGAATATATTTACAGACATTTTTATAAATTGCTCCTTCCATCATCATATTTTTCTCGCGAACAAAAATCTAATATATATAGACGATCGTCACTGACTGACTAACGCTAATTGAAACCATGTTCTAGAAGGATTATAAATATGAAACTTGGTAAACTTGTACCTTTTGGGATGCAGCGTTCAGAAAAAATCCGACTTTGGAGGTACGTGCCCTGGGGGTACACATTTTTTGGGGGAAACGTTTTCCTCAAATATATTTTGTGACAGATGAGGAGCGTATTCAGAGACTTAACTGGATGTGCTGTGTTGGGTGGTGTAGTATCAACATATCTGACTGGCAATCAGAAAGTCAGGGTTCAATTCCTGGCCATTCCTTGACTCTTTTTTGCAGGAGTCAGGAGAGTTAGTGATATCAAGAGGCGAATTCGCCCATTTCGATATCATGTGTCGAGGTCGAGCGTTCCTTAATTTTAGGGTAGGCCTAACCCTCTTAAAGCAAAATATTTTTTTTTTTTTTTTTTGTTTTTTTTTTTTTTTTT